>QZGG01001041.1:0-82910 GCA_006409495.1 Sedum album | reverse complement strand
AAAATAATCCAAGCAAATAGGATGTCCATCGGCCCGAAAGCCCTAAAAGCCCTAAAAAAGCCCTAAGGCCCGGCCCGGTCCAAGCCCGAGCCCGAAAGCTCCGGGCCGGGCTAGGGCTTGAATTCCGAAGCCCTAAAAAGCCCGAAAAGCCCGCCCGATGTCAGGCCCGAAAAAAACCCGATCAAAAAAAATAAATTTTAAATAAGTATATTATTTCAATTAATGTATATGATATTATATAGTTTAATAACATTAAGAGAATGTACAACGATATACAAACATTTTATATCTATTCTAAACGTATATAAAATTATTTAAGTTCATTATATTACATTTAAATTCAATATATATACTATTCGTTCAACATATTATTTAAAACTAATGTTATAAAAATAATTATAATTAAATTGGTTTAAATTATGTGTTTCGAATTAATTAAAATTAAAAAATGAATTAAAATTTGAAATTAGATCCGGTCAAACCCGGTCAAATCCGGTCAAAGCTTGGTCAAAGCCCGAAAATCAAAGGGCCTTAAAAAGCCCGTGGGCTTGACGATTTTAACGAGGCCCGGCCCGGCCCGGCCCGAAATTTTTAAAAGGCCCGGTTATTTAGGGCTAGGCCGGGCTCGGGCCTTGCGATTTAGGGCTTGGGCCGGCCCGGCCCATTGGACATCCCTACCTAAAATAACTCCAATTAGTATTTGACATAAACTAACTTTAAAAAGTCAAAATTTTCCCATCTAAATGTAACATCTGTTGCTATCAAAAAAAAAATGTAACATCTGTTTGACTACTAATTGCTTGTTTTGGTTTATTCAGCGCTGGATTTGACTCACGCAAAACTGTCTAGACAGATACATTCAAATCAGTTTCCAAATGTCAAAAATAGTTAAAGTTTCTACTAAAAGTCAATTTTCAAGAACATTGAATCATCAAAAATCTACCTGGAAGACACCTAAAATCAATCTCATCCTTTCATAACAATTCTCATGCTTCCATGTCTCTTCTTTACAAAGCTCAGGCTGCATTGCACATACCCATTTACTTGCCCACCAAGAAATCGAATAATCTACATGCTACCATTGTTCTTCTTCTTCTTTTGCCGCCGTATTGGATTGAAATGGGTTGCGGAACCTCCACGTTATTATCTGACAATGCCGCTATTCAGGAAAAGGTCCGCCCCGTTTTAAAGCGCGCATTGATGACATTAAAAGGCGACGAGACCTTCAGAAGGGCTCCACTCCATCCAAGAAGGAATTGCTTAGTGTTGATGATTGTGAAAAAAATGAGCAGCATCAATAATGATCACTGGAAGTAAAAGCATTCCGTCAGAGACAGAATAGACCATGGAGAAGCCAAGATTGTTCCGGTTGTGGAGGAAGAAGAAGAAGAAGAAGCTACAAAAATTGTGGAATGTCCATTGAAAAGAGAAGAAGAAGAAGATGAAGTAGATGATGAAGAAACAGAACAGGAAAACATAGAAGGACATGATGCTGAACTGGAATTGGATGAACATGATGATGATGTGGGGAGATGCATTAGTCACGGTTCGCCTAGTTTCAGATTTTATTGCGCTGAAGCAATACCTCATGATATCGACGATGACCAAGAATGTAAGTTCTTCTTACTTCTCTTAGGTTCAACTACAATCCTGCATTGAAACAATACCTCATGAGTTGCATCTTTTGGTACCAAACGACTGACAAAAAGTGCATGCAGCTCATATAGAAAGTCCAAAGAAAAAAATAGAAACTGAAACCACAGAGGAACATCCAGTATCGCCGGACTCATCTGCTGCAGCGGACGACTTGCACAAGGTAATTCTACGTTGTGTGATATTTATAGAGCTTAAGATGAGAATGTTCCAATCTGAGTTTTACTACTTGCGATTTATCAGAGGGATTTGCAAACAAGAAATCATAAAAGGAAAATCAACACGAAATTTAGGAGTGTGATTCATAAAGGTGGGCAAGTAAAGAGTTTGTTAAAAGTGAAGTCATGTTACAACCCAAGGTGTTCAGGCACCCACAGACACGACAAGGCACATTTACTTCAAGAATCAGCCGCATGATTCCTGTGGAGACTAGTTTGTTATTCCCGGGGATCAATAGGTGTGCGGTTTACTTATCGTGAGATGGCCTTAATGCTTCCGATTGTTGGCTTTTCCTGTTAACTCTTCTCTATCAGGATTGTCTAAGTGTGAAATGTGTAAATCAGGTGTCAGACATAAGTCTGCACTGTGTTTATGATTTATGTACTTGTGTTCTTGATCCTAGTTTGGATCATTTTTATGTTTTTTTACTAATTATGTTTCAAATGCACTAGCTTAAGGATTGAGATCGTGTATGATAAAAGTTATTTGTTGGGAGTCAAAATTACACAGGGTAATAATATAAAACTTTAGAACAAAACATTGTCATTTATTTGAAAATTAATGGGAATCAAAAGTTATTTGCTGGGAGTCAAAACTACATAGGTTGGGAGTTTTTTTTATTATAGAAAGGCCTACGGGAAGACCCAGGCCGACAAAGCACCAATGCAAAAACAATAACCAGAGAGCAGACATTAATCTTCATCCCCCCATTTATCCACAAGACTTCGATCAAGCCCTGCTCGCCTCGGAATGCTGGCAACACCACTCCAGCTCCAATTAAACCTCCGTGAAGCTCTTGCAATCGTGTCCGCAACCACATTCAGCTCCCTAGGAATGAGCACCACCTTCCATCTGGGGTTTCTTGACATAAGCTGATACAACCGAATACAAGTTGAGATGAAAGATAGATGAGATACAGTTGAAGATGAGAAGAGAGTTTAGACGAAGGAAAAGGGAAGGGATTGAGAAGGATACAATAAGGAAATTAGGGTTTCATTTCTGGATAAGAGTTTGTGATCTACAACTTTGGCTTATATACTTAGCCCAATACAATTAATAAAACCTGCTTAAATAGATAATTCTAATTAACTAATAAGACTAGATTATCTATTGTCGTATGACAGCGCGTCGTTGTGCACTGCAAATCTAAATTTATAATCCTACTCAATACTAGTATAGCAATAAGCAGGGTCGAACCTAAGGGAAACTAATCTAGTGTCGGATTTAAACTACTAGCTAATAATCTACTCCTATCAGGGGGTTTGTTTGAATGATTGTTGTAAACTAAAATTAAAACTAAAGATTTGACTACTGAATGAGAAAGCACAGTTCAGGGAATCTCGTCACAACTAGTAATCACAGACCAGACAAGTTTCAAACTAATGAATTATGATTGTTCTAATCAGATAGTCCCGCTAGGGTAGTTACCTAATTCTAGTTCTATCTTCTGTTACCCGCTAGAGTCTCAAGAAGATGTAACAATAACCTAATCCAACTACCACAATAGCTCCACCGCTAGGCTTTACTACTATGTCAATCCAATTAGATATCATGCAATTGCTATAAACCTAAGTTTACCGCTAGGCTGAGTTAGGCAAATAACAATACATGCAATACATAACACAGAACAGAATTCACTAGAATAAAAAGTGCTATTCAACAGTCTCATACAACGTTGCAACTCAATTCCCCAAACTGTAGGAAAATTTAGCTACTCATTGAAAACATTGTAACAAAACAAAATAGTAAAACTGAGTTCAAAGAGTTATCAATTTCTGAAGACTAAGGTTGAAGCTTGGTTGCAATTCTCCACCACCCTAAGCTCTGGAATTTCGCCGTCCAAAAAATTCTCTCCCAATTAGGTGTGAAACCCTAATCAAAGCTGCTGAAATTCTGAACTGGGCCGGGCCGAAGGTCGCGCGGACCCCTCTTGAATATTATCCGCGGACCCTTAAGCATTTTCTGGATATTTAGTAAGGTCCGCGGAAATAAACACAGCAACGTCCGCGGCTGACGTCATGCTGACGTCATCCAGTTTGCTCTCGCTTATTTCCTTCGTCTTCGAGCTCCGAATCCGTCTAGAATCACTTCGTAAGCGTGTAAAATCTCCATTGCACTCCAAATACGCCTGAAACGCAAAACACTACAACAAGGTAATATTTCACAAATAAAGCATATAAGAACAACGAAAATAAGACAATGATGGATCGTATAAATACGCTCCATCATCGTATCATTCCATCCCCCTTAAAATTGACCTTGTCCTCAAGGTCAAGTATTTTGGAGGTCTTGGCGTTGAAAACCAAATCAAGAAATATTGTAGGAAGTTGCAACTGATGTTTGTAAAATGAAGGACGACAGATGCACTGCTCCATACATTATCAACGCTCAAATTCATACTTGTCATTGTGTGCTTCTTGCAACCAACTGCAGCCAATATAGCATTTTTAAAGTAGTTTTCCAATCCAACCGTTACTATTTCCCTTTTTTATCCAATTCACACAAGCCAACTGAACCTGTAGAACTCCATCAACAGTATAATTTGAATAACACTTTAATGCTGCTGCTGTAGATGCACTCTTCCAAGTCTTAAAATTTTCCATCAAGTCAACATCAAAAGACTTGATTTTAAACTCCCTAAGTGCATCAAGAAAGCCAAACCACAAATTGCTAAATTTGGCATGCTTCTGCACTTTACATCTGGCCCCCAAATATGTATTCTTTAATTTGTTGAAGTGAGATAGTGCATCAAAGAACCCTTCACAATACTTCATTGGAAAATAAACAATATTTATCCTTGAAGTCACCCTGAATTTTAGTTCACAAAATTTGCAAGTGCAACCTGTGATCCCCAGAAGAAGAACACTATTGAGTGTAAACTCCATTGACTTTCCATCAAACCAGTCATACCTGAACTTGCAATTTACTTTCCAGAATTTGCCAGTTTGTAACTGTCTCACCTCTAAAATGCTTGGACAATTTATGATAACTGGTGTAATGTTTTCGTCAAGCAACACAGCACAATCAATCGATAATAAAATTAGCAAGAAGAACGTGTTGCGTTTACTCACAGTGTCAGCACCATCAATAGAAGATTTATCCAATAACAGTTCCAGCTTAAGAAGTTCCAATAAAAAATTGTCAGGTGGTTCAGCTGGTGATTTTGTGTATACCACATAAACTCGAAGAGGCTCAATGGAAGCCCGTATTCCATTAAAACTCGCATTAAGAGGTTGTGTATGACCTCCATCAAGTGGTTGTAATGGCAGAGTGTCAATTTTACCTATAAACAGAGTTTTATAAAACCACTGAAGCAAACAAGAATTTGAAATTCCAATCATGATCAATCCGGCTCCACTATCACCATCTTCCTTGTTGTGCTTATATGGATAACTTAACTTGATGTGGTGACACATTACAGTGGATGAATGAGGCCTGACACTAATCATAGAGACTAAAATCCAGGAGCGAGTAACCTTCTCAATCTCATACTTTCCAAATGATGTCCAAAAATGGCTCTCAAACATACTTTCATTGATGGAATTCTTAAATTTACCGATTATATCCTCAGTCCCAAACATATGACAGAATCCATTGCCCTTCTCACGATAACCATACCTTGGAGTAAACAGATGTTCTCCTGCGGCTCTCACTGAAACAAGTAACTACTTTGTGACTTAAAAGAGATATAACGGAAACCCTTTTTCTTCTTGTGTGCCAAGTTGGATGCCATGCAATTGTTGCATCATAACACTTCCTGTAAACTAGAACCGTCATTAACAGTGTTGAACTATCAATCTGAGGATTCCAATGACAAATAGAGGTCTTATACAAACTTGAATTTGTCCTTCATCTGATATGAAAACGTAATTTTACACATACCATCAACTAAGTTCAAACACTGAACTATATCGGGAGGAAACGGAGGGGGTTTTCTTAATCCAAATTCCTCAACGTAGATGTTTTCAACGTTGACCGAATAATCTTGATGCCTAGAACAGCTCAAAGGTATGTCAAAAGGTATACGAAAATTCAACTTGACATTTTCACAAACACTCGATGTGCTATAGTAGCTGACCATATCTCTCTCATATGATGAAACCACAAATTCAAATTCCTCACATCCTCCATTTAGATCATCAGGTGCAATCCCAAAAAGAGAGTCATATGAAATTACCTTTGGAGTCAACTCACTGGCCAATTCATTTAAAACAACAGGGAAGATCTCATCCTCCACTTCTAAAACCATATTCATGTGACAATCATCAACTGAGTCATTTTCATCAAAAATATTACCTGATGTGTTATTGGCTACCAATTTTGCTTTGGTTGTGAAGCATAGCTCAGGTTCAAATGACTCATCAATTGTAGATTTCATTTGGTCCCTCATCCCACCAATGTTACTCGAAACTTCATTTAAAGAGTCATAAGCTGACATAACTTTCAGTGCATCAGATTCCAAGGTCTGCCTTTCACTGAAACAACTATAGAAGAACTTGAACATGGGTGTGACTGATGCTTTGAGGGATTGGAAACATACACTGCCTTTCGAGCTATCATTCCATGTAGGAGTTGTTTCATTTCTTCAATCATGTTGGAAATTGATTCTAGCTTTTGTGCTGGATATGCAGGTTTGCTTGGTGGCTTGAAACGTATCTTTAAGTCTCTAATAAGTCTTCCCAAGACCCTAACTGAAACCACCGAAACCAAATCTCTCGATGCCACTGATGGTACCAATCTAATGCTTCCCCGAACAAATACGAAGTTGCAATAGTCAGTTTTTGATGTTCTGGTGTCTTGTATCGATTGAAGAAGCAGTCTAGATGATAAATCCACCATTCCACATACTCGCCACAAAAATAAGGGATCTCGGTTCGTAGATAGAAATCGCCAAAAGGGCTATTGAATTTGCCATAACTCTCAATGAAAGCACCAATTGATACGAACCGAATACAAGTTGAGATGAAGATAGATGAGATACAGTTGAAGATGAGAAGAGAGTTTAGACGAAGGAAAAGGGAAGGGATTGAGAAGGATACAATAAGGAAATTAGGGTTTCATTTCTGGATAAGAGTTTGTGATCTACAACTTTGGCTTATATACTTAGCCCAATACAATTAATAAAACCTGCTTAAATAGATAATTCTAATTAACTAATAAGACTAGATTATCTATTGTCGTATCATAAGCACCAAGCACTCTTCAAACCAATTCCCCTCAGCGTTTCCCCTCATAGTCCCATAATTCAAAGCTAGAATGACTTTCTCCTCCTCCCTCAACTCCTCCGCAAATCTCATACCCAGCCATAGCGCCCTTCCTTCCGCATCCCTTGAAGTGCATATCCCCACGCTCCATTCTGCCCTTACCGCAAGCACCACCTTACCGTCACTCCCAAACCTGATCCTCCCTCCCTCTCCTTCCGAGCTCCATCACAGTATATTGCTCTCTTTTTGTTGCAACAACAGCGAGGTTGCACCACCCCACAACCGCCTCTCAACTAGTCCAACCACGAACCTGTCCACCTGGAAAATCATCGATTTCACCTTTCGGATAGTTTCCTCCGTCGATTCCAATGTAGCATCAAACAATGCTTTATTCCGACACTCCCATATAGCCCAAATTCCACATAACAGCCTTCTAAATTGATTAGTATCCATTGTCTGCGCACACCAATATATCCACTCACCAGGGTCAATATCCGTAGGAAACGACCAAAAACTATTATCTCCGAGCACTTCCCATACCACTGTTGCTCGCCAACAATCCTTTAATATGTGAGTCACGCTCTCATCTGTGAAGCCGCAGAACACACACAAGAATGTATCTAAATCTAAGTTAGTAGTATAAATAGATGAGATAAATTGTATAATGGAAAGTGGAAGAAAAGAATAAATACTTTTTAATTTTATCTCTTAGAATATCTCAACATAAAAGCTATGATTTGTTTTTCTCTCTTCTAAACTTCTCTTCAATTCTGATAGTTTCCTCAATTTCATCATCAATTCTATCTTATTAATCTATACAATATTTTGATTGCACCATTCGGTATTTTCATTGAAAGTTGAATAACTATCAATAATTACAATATCAATAATTTGATTCCTGCAGCTTTATAATATACTCATTGAAACTTCTCTTCTAAATTCGAATGATGCCTCTGACGGAATAGTGTCAATGGTGGTTTTTTGATAACAAAGCTATTATAATATACACATTTCGCAATTAGTTGTTAAAAAGGCGGTTTACTGCAAAACGGGGTATTATAATGGTGGTTTACTGCAATTACCCCTTTATTTTTTTATTAAATTATCATCTAGATTTTCGAATATAATTACATTAAAATTTAATTATTGGTAAAATTATTGTCAAATGCTGAGTTTTGGTTGGAGAATTGTATTGGACATGGGTCTCATAGCTCATGGTAAACTTTCAAATTTCTTTCATACGGAAGTTTTTTTGAAGTTTACTATGGGATATGTCAAATGCTGATAAAAAAACCATGCAAAAACTATGATGAAAGTGTAAGATTTTTTTCCATTATTTATGGTAGATTTATGTGCTCAAAAAGAGTATGCCGGGAGTGCTCTTAAGACACATGTCAAAATATATAAAGTATTTAGAAAAATTATTTGTTCCATGAATTTTTGAATTTTGAGGCCCGGCCCGAATGTTTTACTCGTGTTTAAAGCTCCGAGTTGGAATATTCGGGAGAGGCCCGGCCCTCCCTATGGACATCCTAACAGAGTCTAATAATATGCACAAAAACAGGATTAAGACAGTCCCAGGCAGTGGAGATTTATATCCAAACAAACTGACGACACAGTAGAATCTTATTGCAAAAGGTAATTCTTTACCACAGGAAGATAGAGTAAGGTGGATACTAGGAAACAGGTGGATACTAGGATGCAACATAGACATCTCTTTATTAGCAAACAGGTGGATACTAGGAAACAGGCTCTAAGGAGCTTTCCAATCGGTTCAGTTACCAAACCATCTATGCACATAGACACCGCTATTGCGAAGACTCTCGAAGAGACTGATGCAGTCACCACAAACAAAGTTTTCACAGTCCGCTCCATCTGAGCAACGTATAAAGAGTTCATCCACGTGACATATGTCTCCACTTTCGTAAAGTTTAAAAAGGAGTTTCAGTTCCACTGCTCTTGCATTCATGGCCAGTATAACGAAATCTCCAGGGGATAAAGTCTCTTTGAACCATTGAACAAAATCAAACCCTTCATCCTCCAACTGCTCATCCATTTCTCCAATTGATGCGTAGCTCTCTAACTCAGTCACCTCATTTCTAGATCCCGACAGGCCAGGATGATAAATAAAAGAAATGCCAGGACTCTTGATATAAGACGTGAGTGCAGACACGTTGCTGTCAATTACATACACATGGGGTGCTCTTGGTTGCATAGGGTACAGGGGTTTCACCCAGTTTTGAATACTGGAGTGCACATACTCACCTGCACCGATATTGATATAAACCAAACGATTCCTGGCAGAGATATTCATGTACCTGGGAACATAAGAAATGGCCGTGGAAGAATTGCCATGTGGCATCTGCGGGATAGGCTCTAAATAATTCATGATTTTCTTGTTGTTCGCAACTGATGGGCAGACCTCAGGAAGGCGATAATGCTCAAAGGCATTAACTTTATCAAACCTTTTCTTGAACAAGACCAGGGTAAACGACCCAACAGCACGGACATCCACAACATCCGAACTTTTCAAGTATGCAGATATGTGGGAAGCAGACCTAATCAGCCCACCTGAATACAAATTTCTCGGCCCAGCAATCATGGCAGCAATCCCTCCTGGACGCAACACACGCTCAATCTCATACACAAGAAGCGCAGGAACCGCGATCTTGCTTAAAGCATTAGAAAACACAAAATCAAAATTGTTGTCCATGTAGTCCAGCTTGTACATATAATTCCTACCACCAGGCGTCAAGAATGGGTTCTGGTAGATGCCTACCACATTTGCATAACCCAACCCGCGCAGTGTAGATGCAGCCAAGTCTGATCCTTCACCAAGACATATAGCTTTCTTACCGTTCTCCAACAAGCCTTCACTCATTATCTCCTTAACTATACTGAGTGTTATGTTTTCATTCTGCTCACATACTATCGAACTGACAGACTCCATCAAAGGAAACACCAATGCATACATATACTTGAACAATCCGTCGGCAAAAGAGAAAGGCCTCAACACAAACCTCAAATGACAATTCAGAACATCATCATCATCCACATTTTCATTCGCATCTCCACATTGGAAAACATCACATAGCAAATCCCAATAGCCATCAACAAGATAAGGCACTTGTAAAGCAAATGATTATCCATCAATTTCAAAACCATTAAACCTTTCATCCCAACACCTCAAAGCCAACAAGTTCCAGAAGCCCAAAATCTTAAATTGCTCGAAAACAAGCAATCAAACAGCAGACTAATAGTTTTATAAAATTCAGTCAAAGGAATTCGATCCCAACAGAGATGGGGGATTAGCGAGTACAAAACCTTGAAGAGGTGTGATTTCCACCCACGAGGAGACCTTGAGCTTTAGGAAACCCTAACCAGACATTCCTGCGAACCCTCTTCCACATTGGCGAGTAATACCCCATAACACCCATCGTCACTCGATCGGAGGCTCACATACTCGGTTTGAACAATGGTTTCGAATTTCGAAGAGAAGCAGATTGAAGCAGAGTGAAGAGGCGTGTAGGGATTGGGAATGGAAAGTAGTGTAGTGAGTGTCTGTTCTTGTATAGCACACAATGTTTGTGATGACGTGGCTGACAATAAATGAACGGTCGAACGTGTCGATTACCCATTGAGTGTACAAAGTGTTCTGGCTTACTGTATTTCTACGAATTAATGATTGGCCTTATGGTACAAATTCTTGGGGAATGGTTCGACATGAACAAGGGATTCCATCCTATAATACCAGTCGATAGTTACAGATAAAACTAAAACTTCAAAATTACATCTTATATGACGGTTTCGAAAAATTGAGTTTGAGTTTTAACTAAACTATATCATTTTGCATATTTTGAATAAAACTAAGTCATTTTACAAGCAAAAGAAATTAATTTAGAATTTAAATTTAATATGTTATTGATTGTGCGATAGGTTCCTTTAAGATCCAAGTAAATAATACAACGGCTGACAAAGGAACCTCAGGGCCAGGGTTCGAACTCTGGTCTCACCACTTTTCTTCAGATTTTTCTGAGGCTTCATTCCTCCCGTCTGCGCGCGTGAAGACTGTTTATTCTTCCCGCCTGTGCGTGGAAGCTATTGATTTGATGCTCTATGGATGCTCATTGCTTGAAATGATGCAAGATTGCTTGGATATTAATGGATGATTGAAGTTCATTGGTGGTAGTGCCTAGATGGCTTGTGCGTTCAAAGTATTAGTTGTACTAGATGAATATGTAATGTCTTGTACTCAATTGTAAACTCACCCATAAAAAAAAATAAAAAAATACGAAAATCACACCGCCTTACACCCCAAAAAAAACTGAAAATAAATAAATAATAAATAATACAACGGCTGAGAGAAGATATCATATAAAGGAGATAGAAAAGATAAATGCGCAAGATGCTAAATGCACATTCGCCACATGATGCACAACAATTGAATTAAACAACAATTAAACCAAATTAATTCAATTGGTTAGATAGATGAGTGGGACTCAAGGTCTCAAATTATGTATAGGGTCTCAACTGAGATGCGACTTCCACAAAATATTAGGATACTCATATTTTTAACAACAATTTCAAAATCAAAACTCAACTTTAAAATTAGTAAATATTAACTAGCATTATTATGCGGATAATAAACCAAATACAAAGTAGGGTTAATTATAGATGACCTACCTTTATGATAAATCATATTCTACAGAACCACTTGTATATTGTAATATTGCATTTCATCATCCGTAAACGTTTGCCGTGACCAAACAATCACCTTATTCTGTCACATATTCCGTTAAATATATTAATTTGTAGTATAATAATAATATTTTTATTGCAATACACCACCAATATAATAAATGAGTTTTCACTTCACCATCTCTATAATTACTTATGTTACCATTTAATCATCTCTCCGTTAACAGAGGTGATTATTTGGTAACGGCAGTAATTAGACAGGTGGTCGAATGTAATATTGCAATTTACAGGTGGTTCCGTGAAATATGACCCATTATACAGGTGGTTCCGTCAAATGTAATTAACCTTTTAAGTAACTTTCAACAGATACTATGATAAGTGTAGTCTAATTTCAGCCCTTATTGATTTTAATCAAATGATTATAAATAAATGATCCAAATATTATTTGTATTGCGGAAAAATTAAATTCGTAAATTTACATGTAAAATATTTTAAAAAGTATCTATGCAATCAATTTTGTAAATTGGATAACCGTGTTATTTGTTTGTTTGTATGTTTTGATAAGCGTATATTTCGTTAATCATATCATATCATGTATAGTTTAGAATATACTTATATCCATACATGAGTTGGGTTCTAGAGAGACATATAAATTTAGTGAGACATAAGGACGTAATCTTGACCGTTGATTTGATTAATTTGACGGTTGAGATTAAAGTTGGTTTTTAATTAATTGGGCGGTTGGATTTATAAAAAACACGGGCGGTTGGTGATTGACGGTTACCAATATCAGCCGTTGGATTAAAAAAATTAACGGCTGAGATCATCTCTTTTCGTCTTACTAAAAGATGCACATCCTCCTAGAACCCTTCACATCCATACATTTAATCCAATAAATTTTGATAAACAAATATTTTAGTAGCTGTATATATTATTAATTGTATATTTTGGTAACCGTTTTAATGTTCGAGTCTATAATTTTTAAAATTATCACCTTTAAGCGCGATGCATATTTTAAAAAAACTTGAAACTTATATTTGAAAATTGAAAGTGGAAAAAGTATCATCGCATTCAAACTGTAACTTCAATATTAAAGTAAAACACAAATGTGTTTGACACACACGGGTTTGGTTCCGGTACAAACCACATTTAAAATAAAAACTTAGAACCAATATAAACCACACGATCAAACAATTCAATGGATGTGATTAATGACATTATTAATATGGTAATTACTATCATCAATCAATATAAGGGGCACACTTGTCAATTCAATTTTTATAATTGATAATTAATGATTTTTTGAAAGTGTATTTATATATTTTTATAAAAAAGTGCATTACAATATTTTTGCAAAAGTGCATTAAAATATTTTTTAAAAGTGCATTACAATATTTAAAAGGTGCATTACAATATTTAAAAAAAAGTGCATTAAAATATTTTTTAAAAAGTGCATTACAATCCGCATATTAAAAAACTATTACAATTATTTAAATTTTGATGCATTTTTTAAATTTCTAGTGATGCACTTTTTATTAAAAAATTGATGCACTTTTAAAGTATTTAGTGATGCACTTTATATATCCACTAATTTAAAATTTTAAAATAAATTATATAAACTAAATTTTTTATGTAATTTAAAATAATCCATTTATTAACTATATTGATCTGAAATGACAAGTGTGCCCTTTCATCTCTAAAAATAATTAATATTTGATTAATGAGGTCATCAATCCAAACCATTTAATTCCTACATCTTAAGACTCACATTAGTTCTAAGTTTTCATTTTAAAATAGGTTCTCATTTGAACCTTTCCCTGACACACACATCATGTATAAACTCATTCATGACAATGGTCACACCCATATTGTACCTAACTTTGACTCCCAATTCCCAATGTGAAATTTTACTTTTCCGATATATGATTTAAAAATCTATTTAAGTATGCTTCATGAATCATATATTAATAAGAAATGAAACATGTATATGTTTTAAGAGAAATCTGCATACATGGTTCGACCATCCCTTGCAAATTTATCAACGTAATTTATTATTAGCGGCGGTAACCTAGGCTATAACATATTAGGCGGTGGGGCGATTGTTAGTTGTTGAATTCAAGTATTTTCGAACGATAGCTCGATGTTGCAGTTGCGGTCACGTCGTCATCGTCGTAGATTTTGTCGCTAGTTGTTTACGTTTCAGATTTTTAGAATTTGAGCAAATGAGTGTTGCAAATTTCAAACGTCGTAAACTGACGTTGGATTAGCCTCTAAACGATTCTTTAATAGCGCGTCGTTGTGCACTGTAATTCTAAATTTATATCCCTACCAAATACTAGTGTATTAGCAAATACGGTAGAACCCAAGGAAAAATAATTTAGTCCTACAGTTATCCTAATTAATCCAAAAGGGATTTTTTTGAGAGGTTTGTAGTTAGCAACAACTAAAGGTTTTCTAATGAATGAGAAAACACAGTTTAGGGAATATCATTGCAATCAGTAATCACTGACCAGACATGCATCAATCTAGTAAATTATAGTTGTTCTAATCAGATAATCTCGCTAGGATTTTACCTAATTCTAGTTATATCATATATTACCCGCTAGAGTCTCAAGAAGATGTACGAATTATCTAATCAAACTAACAAAATAGGTCCACCGCTAGGCTTTGCTACTATGATAATTCAATTAAGTATCATGTAATTGTTATAAACCTAATTTCACCGTTAGGCTGAGACAAGCAAATAACAAAGCATGCAATTATAACAAGAACAGAATTCACTAAATTAAGACTTGCTATTCAATGATATCATACAATGTTGCAACTTTTTTTTGATCAAATACAATGTTGCAACTTAATTCCCCAAACTGTAAAGGAATTTAGCTACTCATGAAATACATTGTAACAAAACAAAATACTAAAACTGAGTTCAAAGAGTTATCAATAATGAAGTCTAAGGCAGAAGTTCGATGTAAAAAGTGTCTCCAAGCTCTGGATTTTGTTGTCAAGAAGTTCTCTTTAAATTAGGGTTGAAACCCTACTGAAAAGTTGCTGAACTCTCTGAACTAGGCCAGGCTGAGACAATTACAGACCCTTAGTAAATTATTCCCGCGGAGCCTAAAGGATTTTGTAAATTCAGTACTGTCCGCGAAAATTAATCCTTCGTCGTCCGCGATTGACGACAGAATGATGTGATCCAATCGATCTTGCTTCTTTCCTTCGACTCCGTGATCCGAATTCGCTTAAATGCTCCATTAGCGTGTAAAAACTCATTTGCAGTCCAAATATGCCTGAAATGTAAAATACTACGAAAATGTAATATTTCACAAATAAAATATACAAGTAAGATGGAAATAAGTTAATGATGGATCGTACTCCATCACTCTTCAATATAATCCTAAATTATCTTTTTCAATCTTTTTTTCAATTTTTTTGTACTATAATTAAATTTTCACCCCAAATCTTGATCTTACGATCAAACTATTTAAGGGTATGATTAGTTTATCCAATCAATTACTTTCATCTAATTTTTACTTGCAAACCTCGACCCCACTGAAATTTTCAAAACTTGAAATTAATCAGAAAAGGTGAATAAAAAAATTTAAAATATATGACAATCCAACCATTTGATTTTGATTTCACCCCAACCTCTATCTCATAAAATTGTCCCTCTGTAGGGATGCATAAAAGTCACCCGGACCAGGAACCCGGATCGAATCGGACCGGATTTTTCCGCGTCGGTCCAAGATCGGACCGGTATCGGGCCGTATATTTTGAAAAATTCGGGTTTTAGGTCGGTTCCGATCCAGATCGAATTAATTAAAATATAAAATAAAATATATATTGTATAAGTAATGAAAATAAATCGCAAGCCAAGATTCGATCCCTTAATCTAATATGAGTTAAGTTCTAGAGAGACAATAGTTTTACGTAAGACTGAAGGACGTAATTTTAGTCTTATATTTTATCAAATCAGCGGTTGAGATAAAAGTTAATTTGTAATTAAATTGGACAATTATTTTGCAAAAAACACAGACGGTTGGTGATTGACATTATTAATATCAACCGTTGAATTAATAAAATCAACGGATGAGATCAAGTACTAAAATATATGTATCCTCCTAGAACCCTTTCCACCTAATATTTGATAATCTAAATTAATTCAGCTGAGCTAATGTATCCACTTTGTCCAATTCATGTATAAATATAGGGGTCGGCAATGGCCGGATAGGGTATACCCTACCCTTATTTAGGGTGGGTCGGACAGGGTACAACCATTTTTGAGGCGTCCATTTGATATTTTTAGGGTAGGGTCGGGCAGGGTAGAGTAATTTTTCAAGGCCTTAGGGTACTAGATGGGCAGGGTAACACTAGGGTACTAAAGGATAAGGTAGGGTATAACCTAATATAAATGAATTGATTTATTTGTATTTACATAAAAATAATTTATATAAGATAATTTTATTTATTGCTAGTTTAAAATATGTTTAATAACTCAAATACTTGTGCATATCATCATCGAATAGTGTCTTACGGTTAAATATATAGGGTAAACTAGGGTATATTTCGGATGGGTACAAAAGGATATGAACGGGCATGTTTCGGGGGTAGGGTATCAATTATACTACACATACCCTACCCATGGGTGACCGGGCATGCTCATTTCGGGTCAAGAGTCGGGTAGAGTAGCGTATAGGGTCGAGTCATAATAGGGTAACCCTAAGGGTAAAATGGAGTTAGTGTAAATTGGAGAGACCTATATTAATATAGTATAATTATAATTTTATACTTGAAATTTAATTACAAATATAAACAAAAAATGAAATTTTATACTTCGATCAAATGAATTCAAAATTTCCGAATCATCGGGTCGACTCGGACCGACCTAATACTGTCCGGTCCGATTCGAGTCGGACCGGATGTGCATCCCTATCTGTATAGCCTAAATTCCTAAATTATTGTGGTCCGCTGTCGGTGGAGGCGACACCTCGCCGCATCTGAGCTGTAATTCGATCCATATACGGTAGCTTGTCGATGATAGGTGTTGATGGGTTAACGAATGGCAACCGTCGCACACACGTGTTTATGTTTGTTAATGTGATAGATGCCCCATCTCCATCTACATGCAGACAAGTTACATTAATGAATGTTGGTTGTGTGACGTGTCCCTGTGTTAAACAAATTCGGCAGGGGTTTTATCATCAGTTTTATCGGTGCATGAATTTTGCGTTAACATGTCGATAATCAATCTGTTGTCGTCTGTGTATGGTCAATTTGAAGTGTGGGCCTGTTTTCTTTTATCGTACTCTGTTGACTGATTATGAAGCTCGTTTTGTTTTGCTTGTCTTATTTCAAACTAAATGATCAAATCATCAACATATGTATAATTAATTTGCTTTAGTGATAAAACAACGTCATCATTGTGGATTGCATTTGCTAAGTATTAATTGGTGCATTTTGGAAGACCAGACGCATTTGAAGACGATTGTAGTAGAGATAAACAAGACTAGAGAGTATAGTTTTGTTTAGAGTATAAGCTAGTTACAATAATTAGTTTCTAGGGTAAAGTTCAAGAGAAACAAAAATTTTATGTAAGACGGAAGGACTTAATATCAATCGTTGGATTAGACCAATCTGCGGTTGAGATTAAAGTTGATTTTTATATAATGGGCGGTTGGATTTGCAAAAAACCCTAGCGGTTGAGATTAACGGTTATTTATTGAATTACATCCGTTGGATTATTAGTATTCAACGGTTGAGATCATGTCTCACCGTCTCACATTTATTTATCCGTCCTCCTAGAACCTTATTCTTAGTTTCTATTAATGGATGTTTAGATGCGAGGTAAAAATTCAAATATTTAAATATATGAACTCGAAAATAGAATTAGAAAAGCGACATTACGAATAAAATTAGACTAAAAGATAAAATCATAAAAGCAGCATCATACTATTTTTGATTATTTATTAGTATCTAAAATTTAATTGTATTTCAGACTTGTATCTTTGAAAGGGTCAATGTTTTCAAGGATGAATTTGTATTCAGTCAAGGACCAAATGTAATTTTTTCCAATTTTAGACACATATTGAATGGGAAACTATAATGAGTTTGGACTGATTTACGATTATGTTGAAGTGCTATTAAAATAGAGCCCAAGCACAAACTTAACAGGAATTTGGCGTACCAATGTTAAGAAATGTATGCCGTTGTGTATTTTTGTATCTTAAAGTCTGTCTAAGAGCAAACTTAAACTTAAATTTAAAAACTAAAGTATTTCAATCCTTAAAAAATAAATTTAATAAAATTTTGCAGTACACATTCATTTACGAATTACCCAAATACACTTTACAATAAACAAAAGTTCCATAAGAAATATAATTATTTTGAATCATCATCTAATAATTTTAATCTTTAAATTATATTATCTCGAATACCTGCATGAATAATGTAAAACATAAGAACAATGTGTACAATAGAATAATTTAAACAATTAAAGAGTAAAATGTAAGTATTTTCAACACATTACCTGCTTAATTCTAATCCAAATCATAAAAAAGCTTGACGACATCCCTTTATATAGCGTGCTTATCACTATAATCCTGTGTGAAAAAACACTAAGCAAATCAATAAATGATATATAAACCTAAACACAACTTCAAAAATATTAATGTTTTGAAAAAATTGCAGAATTCTTACATTGTTTTTCAATCCATATGCCTTCATTGTGATCATCCCTTCATTGTTGAAATTCACCAATATCTTCGATATTGTTTGGAACGGTGCTACAAACCGCTCCACTTTCTTCAGAGTAATCATTTGTATTCCATACCATCTTCAAAGAAAATATGTTGTTTTCCATGAACAACAATATACTTATGGTCATTTGTGGGATCCTTGACGTAAAATACTTGTTTAGCTTGCTCAGCCATGATGAAAGACTCGTCTTTGTATCCTTCTGTACCCAGAGTCAACAAATGTCATGCCGAATTCATCAATACGAACATTCGAACTATGCACCCATTTGCACTTGAAAACAAGTATTCGAACTTCTATGTTGTAACAGGAACATTTGAATTTAAAACGTCGTCTTTCAACCAAGATGAGAACTCTTCTGAATGCCTTTTCTATATCAACTTTTCAGATTTTCCCTGATTAGATGACCTTATTATCTGTAAATGACATTCTACAAAGGGCCTGATCTCATCAACCTGTTGTAACACGTATAAATGACTACTAAGATTTCCAAACAGATTCATTCCATTAGTGCACAATCCTAGCCGCAAGTTTCTTGGATCCCTTTCAAATTCAGGAAATGTTTCGTCAAAAGTCTTCCACTGAACCGAATCAGCCGGATGACGCATCATATAATCCTCCACACGCTTTTCTGCATGCCACCGCAAATTAGTAGCGTCGTCTGAGATCAAGAAGAGCCACCAAAATCTAGGAATTGGAGGTAAATACCACAACACTTCAGACGGTGCACCTTTTGAACTAATACTAGGAGCTTTGTTCGGTTTGTATCAAGAAGAGTTGCAAACTGAACATCAGTTATATCTTTATATCGACCTCGAAACAAAACACAATCGTTTGGACAATCATAATTTTTTTTCGTATTTGATTCCGATAAGACACATTAGCCTCTTCGCGTCATAAGTAGGTAATGTGTTCGGATCTGGAAGCATTTCTGAGACCAATGTTAATAATTCTGTAAAACTCTTATCACTCCATCCATTCTTTGCTTTCAGATTAAACAACTTTAACACCGCTGAAAATTTGGTAAATTTAGTGCAACCATTGTATAAAGGTTTCTCATAATCAGTTTTCAATTTTTCGATGACAGATGACCCGACGTTCATCTCTTTCTCAACGTTGTTCACCATTCCAATTAGATCGCCATCTTCCCAATCCATATTTTCACAATTAAGCCCTTGTTGTTCCATCTGGGGGGAGAGCTAGTTGTTTAATATTCGCCGTGAAGATGCCAAACTTTGTACTGTGGATCAATACCCTTAAACAACAAATGTTTGTGAAGATCTCTGACTTTTATTTTTTGTTACTCCAACATCAGTGCATGGACAATATACATAATCAGTGTCATTACGGTATGCAAAATCCTTAGCAAATTGATAGAACCCTCTGATTCCTTCTTCGTAACCAACGGACGAACGATTTAATAACATACAACTTCGATCCATTTTGTCTAACCAATAACTAACCAATCAAACATCCGAAATTCAAATACCTACAAAAAGCAAACAAGACAAACGAATTATGGATGCGGAATCGACTGACTAAGCTCGATTGCATAATGCAGTGATGCCTTTACTTCATGATTAGTGATGAAGCTATACTGCACTATTCTACCAGGCAAAACAAAACCATATGCAACCATCTTACGAGAGCCATCACGCTCATCATCGACGAAGAACACACATTTTAAACCCGCCTACATTAAGTAAATAATAGTACATATCAGTTAATAACATTTTGTATTTATCTAATTTAATAAGTTAAATATACATCGGAGATTGTAGAGAAAATATCATCGTCAGACGATGGGATGGGCTGCTGAGATTAGCTAATATCGACTCCCCTAGATTGTTGCACGACATTTGTGCTCCCTTTTGTAGAAGTCGAACCTTTTGGAAATACTTTTTTCCAACCCACCGCCATCCCAACGCCTCGACTACGTCCTGGATACTCAGGTTTTCCAATCGCCTGTGTAAGTTTATCATTCCGCCCCTGAGAAAGGAAATGTCCAGCGGATGCCTCTTCCTAATCTCGGCCTACATAAAGATAAATAAATAAATATTGTTACAAGAACTTTAAAAATATTAACCAAATAATTAAATAGACTAAAGAAGACTTACAATTTTTTCCGCAATCATTTCTGCTGTCTTGTTAACATAAACACCAGTCGTTCTCTACCTAGCTTTCTTCCATACTTCACACCTCTCAACTGTAATGGTCTCTACATCACATACATCGTAGATTCCAGTAGCCTGAAGCTGATCAAATTTCTCATTTTTCAGGAGTTCTTGAGCGTGCATATATCCGCCTCAAGAGGTAGCATGGTGATACTTGTTGAGGCGTGCTCTTTCGGCAGCTCTCAAGCCCTCCTCTTCAAATTCTTCTCTTCTCCTCCAAGCCACAAACTCTGCCCACTGATCCGGAGTAATGAACTGATAAACAAAAGTGGGATCTTCTTCTTTCTTCTCACCCTTGATTTAATCTTTGGTAAGGGTTGTCTTGAAATTTTTCCACGAAATCCTCGCTTGTCTCAGCTCTTGCTTTTTGTGAGCATCTGAGACATCGAATTTTGCCTGTAGACAAAAACAAGTAAAAAGAACAAATCATTTCAAACGTAATTACATATATAGTATCAAAATATAAATTGATATGTAAAATAACATCAATGAAAGAATCACTTCAAACATAAAATATCAAAGAATAGAAATCACATTTTTAATTATTATTTCCTTCATATCGCTCCACACGAGGTTCTTGAACTCTGCGGGCACATGCTTCCAGTTAAGATAAGTAATTGGAACTTGTGTTTGTATCGCCAAACAAAGTGCACTTCTCCAAATTGATTTGTTCTGACCCATTGGATGTCATTTTTTGCTAAACTTGATCGTTGATAAAGTTTGAGAAGTGCTTCTCTCTTACAAAATCAAGTCAGATAGGTCGGCCCCCTCCTTCCTCTCGTAGCGGCGCGGAACACTCTCCCGGCCATCACCACTATCATTTGTGCATAAAACGAAACATAGAAAACAAAGCGTGCAAAGCTGGACAATCCCCGAGATGACGCGCAAAGTGCAGAGGCTTGCGCGCAGAAGAGCTGTTGCACACCCGCGTGCGCATCACGATGACATAAGCATGATGGCAGCATCGCAGCAGAAATTCTGATTATCAGATTTGGCAACTCATGATTATCTGAACCATTTAGGAATATCTTTCAGATTTTCTTGTGCCAAAATTAGATAATAAAGCTTCTCTGGGCCTCAAGCTATTGCCTCAGACTATAAATACAAAGCTTGGAGTTAGGTTTTTAGAGACACTTTCACTACAAAATCAAATGCTACACTAAGAGGCATATGCAGAGTGCACGGATTGAGCTGAGAATTCCGCTGGCGTGCGAGCAACATCTGTCTGCAACACCCCAGTGTAGAGTTCTTCACCTCGTTTTGTATAAAAACACCATCTTACCAAATAGTTTCGAAATGAATCTATTATAATTATCATTTGAAAATACAGAGTGACGTTGAATACGAGTTGACATTTCAAAGATGGAAAGTTAACAAAGAAAATAAAATATGTCGATACATTACAATGTGCTGCAACTAAACATGGGAATAAAAAAGTATTAGCAAAAAGTTTGTGATATTCCATTCAAACACCTTTATATTCACTTCCGCTAGCAATGCACCACCTCTAATAACGAAGGTGTTGTTGATTGCTATGGAAGTGATTATAGAAGTAGTGAAGTGAAAACCATTTATTATAATGGAGGTGTATTGTACTAAAAATATATAATTATATTCAAAAGTTAATACATGTAACGGAATATTTGACAGAACAGTGTCAGGTGGTGAACAGGTAACAGAAGTGATTATAAAGATAGTTGAATGGAATATCTCAATATAAGTGTGTTGTCATGGAATATTGATGAGCACGTTATTAAGAGCCTCAAACTTAAATTTATAATAATTTCTAGAAGCTTGCATGCGGCAAGTAAGGTCAAACCCAAAGGAGAATAATTTAATTCTAGAGTATAAATATTCTAACAAAATCCAAAGGGGGGTTTTCAATAATTGTTTTGATGCTTCAACAAATACAAATATGAATAACGTATATATGTTAACAATCAATTAAAGGAGTTATTTGCAACATAAAATAATCACTAAACATGTGAACTCATTTGAATTTTATTTATTTGTTCCTGCTAGAGACACAACAACATACATCCGCTGAGATAATATGCAAATAATTCTATAAAAATCCTTATTTTTTTATTAACCGCTAAGTTCTCAAAAAGATTGACTATAACATGAATAACTTATGAACTATCTGCACCGCTAAGCTTGACTAGAATGAAATCAAATAAGCATCATAGAAGACATCTTAATATAGTATGCTACTCTAAACTAACATACAAGCATGTTATTTTCACAAAGAATTATAATATAGTTCACTTAAAATAATCATGCATAATAATCATCAAGACATGTTAACAAACAACTCCTAAAATTGGGTGAGTTGAGTTACACATAATATTCATGATAAAATACAATAAAAAATGAAAGAGTTAGTAGCAAGAAATGTTTCAAAATTTTGGTAATGAAGAGTGGGTCTTGTTTATCTTCTTCTACCGTCACCACTGCTTTTGAATGAGAACAATTTGTCTCCGAAAATCCAAAATATTCAATCTTGCAAATGAGCTCCAAATGAGGTTGGAAATGATATGGAAGTGTGTAATTTTTTATTAAAAGTTTATTTCTTTCATCGATCAAGGACTGGACAGCCCCCAGACTTATGAACCATTCACAAAACGTAAAATAATACATGAAATAATGTTTTAGATCGTATAAATACGTTTCATCAATATCATTTGTTATTAGCGTTCTTTCTGCGATTAACCCATTACTGTAACATAGAAATCATTAAATACTTTTATATTGTTACTAAACATGTATACAATATACTTTATTTAATGAATGTGAAATTTCTTAACTTACCTTTTTAAATATTTAAATCATCAATTAATATGAATAGCTTTGACAGTAAAATCATATAGATGTATGTTAAGATACATTTTCAATTTTTAAGAAATATGTTACTTTATATTTGATTTAAATATAAATAATTATTAAATAAGCAGTTCTAACTAATTATGAATGATGTAGGTGGTTTTCTGGAATTTCTTTAAATAACAATAATGTGTTTCATTCGCTCTTGTATATCAACATTTAACGATAACGGTATGAGCCGGTGGAATGCATACGATGCAATTTATTGAGCCGATTATATGCAGCTACGTATTATAGCATTGATGTTCTGTAATTATGTCAATTATTCGGGAAGTTTTCTAAAATTTTCCCTAAAAAGAAAAGGTTGAAATTAGTATTTGAGAAAAACAAATGTACAATGAAAAAGGAAGCGGAGAAGAGTGACCTGGAATGATTACTAGCAAATATGGAGATTGGTTAACATAATAAGTAAATTTTAGAGAATCTGGTGGTTGTATTGGAGGTGGGATTTTGTATATGATTATGCATTATTATTTGATAGCTGAATTCATTTTAGCTGACGATAGATTTACATTATAAGGTTGAAATATTAAATATTGCAGCAGTTTGTACATTTTTATTTCGAGTTTCCTTCCAGATATGAAACTCAGGAAACATCGAATTTGACTTCAGCCTTTCGTAATTGATTGGACATCCATTTCTATAAGAAAAGCATCCCATAAACTGATTTTCTGATTTTGGTTTCAAATTTCTTATATGAAAGGTTCTAAAATTGTTAATCTTTAGGCTTCCAATTTTGTAATAATGCATTATTTTTTATTTCAATATTAGATAAGTGATATATTTTTATGTCACTTATCATAAAAATATTTTTGATAACATGTTTTTTTGTTCATTCACTGACTTCAAATATATAGACTTTTCAATAATTACCTAATCCGTTTCTTTCTCAGGAAATAAGATATTTCAATTCTTAAGCAGGAATAATTTATAAGCAACATCCAACTCAAAACACAAAATCGCATATAATCTCATACTAATTGACCAAGTAATTTGCATTCCAACTTCTTCTTCAAAGTTTCTGCACAAACATCTATAAACATTCATCATGTAGAGGCATTCTATCATTTGAGTATTACTGGTGTCCCTTTTTCTCATGATGGTTTGTCTTAACATCTTATTCAATTGTTTATTTAGTCTTTTGGTTGCATGAAAAAATGAGTGGGAAAGAAATTTTGATGGAAAAGAAATTTTGATGGAAAATTATTCATGGAAAAATTACTTTCCTTTATATTTTATCTTAAATTTCTTTTCACTATTTTTCCAACAGCCAAACGGAAGGTAAATGTTTGATGTATGTCTTTAATCACATCCTAAGGAATTGGTAACTTGTGATGGATGAAGCGTACAATGTGTCTTTAACGATCATCATGTTGGGGAATGCAACGAGAAACCATGCACCGAGTTTTGCGTCGACGGATATGGTCCTTCGAACCCTAATGCTAATGTGTCTGGAAAATGCCTTCACGCCATTAGATGTGAATGCCAATTGTCCCAAATTAGTTGTTTAAATAGTTGTGAATGTCTAGCGAGCAACATTGATCTTTGTTTGCGGAGATCTTGGTTCAAGCATTCTTGAGTTCATCTCTGCCTTGAGTCTGTGGTATGCTAAGTAGCACAAATACGAGTACGGGTTCCATAACAGATACGGTACGGGGACAAAAAGTGGGAAACAAAAATTCAAGTAGGCTATGGCATGGATTCGGAAAAATAAAATATATAATAAAGTTATTACTGATTACACACAAAGGATCGTGAGTCTAAAATTTAAAGAACAGTAACTAAATTAAAGAAAATAAATTAAATTTTTTCACCAATGCAACATGAAGAACCAAATCGGAAATTAATAGTTTTTCAATCTTCAATGAGTAAATTATTTTTAAAATCTGTTCGTCGAGTGAACTCTGCAAACTCCCTAATCCTACGTCTTCCACAGAATCAAACGCATCGCCACCAACACACCACATATTTTCACTTTCTTCATTATATTGCTCTGAATTTCTTAAAAATGATAAAGATTGGATATAGTTTGTTCTTCTAAGTGAGTGAATGAAGTTATATGTAGTCCAATTTTGCTCACAACAAGAAGATGAAGTGGGCCGCCTAGTAATTTAAAAGTCAAAGCTTGAATAAGTGGAGTTTGAGCTCCAAATTTTGCCCACAATTTTTTGGATCCATAGAAAATATACTAAAATGAATATTAAATCCTCAAATGATCCAACTTTCATAGAGAATTGTGCATATTCATTCATCACCTTGATCATCAGAGTGAGCAAATAATCTACGGAAACACTTCATTCTCTCTCGAGATAATTTCACCATCTCTATGAGGAGCAACTCTAATTGAATCCGCAACAAGCCATTCATCACTAAAATCTAGAATAAAAGTGAATAAATGTGAATAAATATGTACGAATAAATATTTTAAGAAGTAAATAACGTTTGAATAATAATAATTAACACATACATCGGATTTAAGGAATGAGCTAAACAATGGAGAGTAGTAATGTTGTTTGTCCATCGATCTTTCTTATAAATTTCAAGGTTTACTTTCTCGATCAATGGAATCCCGCATCTCATACACCAAAAAAAGCATGGTTTGTCGGCTTCACAAAAACGAATCATATCATAAATAGGCCGTGTAAATCAACAACATAAATCAACTTGTCCAACCATTGATCACTCATAATTTTCTCTTGCACAAAATTTACTTTTCCCATCATCTTTTTTGTGAGAAGTCCATTCTTCACTTATGATCACTGCTCGTAAACCGTGTTTCAGAAGTTTAAATATCTCAAGCATCACAATAATGGAAGCAAAATGAGTGTCAGTTACTAAAAGCAATCTAAGAGGGGAGAATTTCTGAAAGACAGTTAATATCATTTTGTGGTTCATGATGAATTTTTTATCTGTATAGCATCTCCATGAACTTCGGTGAACCAACAACATTCCTCGTAAGTCCTCTCATTTCCATTTTAGTTCTTTGTTGCACATATTTTCTTTAAGGTAAGATTAAGTGTGAACGACACAAGGTGTCCAATAGATGTGAGAAAACTCACTCTCAATGAGCTCTCCAACCCGTTTGCAGTTGGCAGCATTATCACTAATAATCTGCACTACATTTTGATGTCAACCTCTTTGATAATCTCCTTCATAACATCAGCAATAAAGAACTTATCTTTTGTTTCACCAAAACAATTCATAGATTTAAGAAACATGAGACCACTTCCCGATGTAGCCACAAATTTGTTAAGAGGTTTTCTTCCTGGATCGCTCCATCCATCAGTCACTATTGTCACTCTTTCCTTCCATGTTGGTCGAAGAGGAACCATAAAATTCTCCACATTCTTTCTTTCGTTTATAAATAATTTGGATTCTCAACTTGTTATTGCTAGGGGGTTCGTATCCAAGCTATATTATGAGTAGCAATAAAAGTGTAAGATCTCATGTAGTATAGATTTCTATCAAGATTAATGGTAGGCCTCCGGAGTAGAACATCCTTGCAATTCCTTGATCTAATTGATCCCTCATCTCAATCCCAAAAACTCTAACAATTGGTGGATTACCAGGCTTTCATTTTTTAAAGAAAGAACTTGTCTCCATTTGAGATTCGCTGGGCAACGAAACGTCTTTAGGTATTGACTCAAACCCTTATTCCTTTCAAACTCCTCATCTTGCCTTTGCATTTCGAGTTTGTCATCATGAGTTACTTTCTTATAATGACAATTCCTTATCCTGCAAGTTGCAACAAATGAGTCTTTACCTTTGAAAAACTTGACGTTCGAGTTGAGTCATAAAAATTGTACCTAAATTTCCAAGTTTCTCCCATTGTTCTTATCTTTTCCAATCTTGTCACATACTTCCATAATTGAGGCAATTTATTACTTTTCATCAAAGAGTTATCCAAAGATCCACTATCCATATTACTACCATCTCCACTGCTTGATTAAGAGTGGGATGCCATAACTAATGAAGAAAACATCTTATAAGCTTTTGAAGTTTTATTATGTATTTTCCCTATTTTTTAGTTTTTAACATTTGTAGATTTTATACAAAATATTTATATTAATTTTTTGTAAATGCCGCCCTAACAACGTGATGTTTTATAAATGGAAGGGGGTTTTTGCTAATTAAGTGATCACGAAGGCATATTTAATCAATTGCAAAACATAAGAGCTATTTTGAGCGAAATCGTCTCTTATAAGCTCTAAGGATAGTTTCAGTGATTTACACGGGTAAGGTTCTAGGAGGACCGATAAATAAAGGTGAGATGGTGAGACATGATCTCAACCGTTGATTACTAATAATCCAACAGATGAAATTTGATTCAAAAAAATAACCGTCAATCTCAACCGCTAGAGTTTTTTGCAAATCCAACTGCCCATAATATAAAAATCAACTTTCATCTCAACCGCATATTAATCTAATCCAACAGTTGATATTAAGTCCTTCCGTCTCACCTAAACACATTGTTTCTCTTGAACTTTACCCGATTTACACATATGTACATGATTTTTAAGGTGACTTTGCGAAAAACAACCTTAAACGGGAAATTGTACGAACAACAGGAAATTAGTATAAGTTTTGCATCAAAATACAAACAAAGTCTTGTATGAATCTTTATATCAAATATTTTAGAAGGTTTATAAAGTCTTGTATGCGTTAATACTTGACAAATAGATTTTATCTTTCAAAACGGGTCAATTTTTTTGAAAATTATTCCTTTCATCGTCATGGGAAGGACATACCCCTATAATGCATGGGTACACCATTTTACTGCCGTTTCCCAATCCGTTCTGTACCCGATACGGATTCACGGTGGGTACGCTATGAATTTGTCTCCTAGCTCAACTCCTCTAATTTTAGGCTTCTTTTTCTTCGAATCACCTGTTGCTTTGATCGTACCTTATTTATCTACTCAGTGTTAGTTATGTGTTGTTTGATGCAACTGCTGCTTATTATTGATTATGCTCTTCTATAATAATTTCGACCTTCATCGATGGTTATTGTCACTATCGCCCTGCCATTGTTGCTTTTATCGATCATGTTCTAATTATTTACACTAATTTTGACATCCACTAATGCTTGCTGCCATTACTACGTTTAGAATAGAGCATTATCTTTCATATAATTTTGTAACTTGGTGTTTGATAAATAGAGCATTTCATGCATAATTTAACTTTGATAAAAAAAAATGTATTTTTGTTGACAGTAAAGGTTTTTCATTTCTGATATAGACCTTTACGATTTCTGGTTTTCATTAAATATTTTTTAAAATCTTTGCTTCTAAACAAATCAACAGTTATAAGTAAATTGGCATGTTTTGGTATTTAATTTTTAAATTAATTTTATTTTACCGGTATTAACACTTCTAAATAACAGTGGTGGCTTTTGGCTAATTGAGTAATTATTATTTTTCAATAGTTATTAATGACCGAAAAGTTATAGTAGGACTGATAAGTTTTTGCAAGAAGATGTTGGCTAATTATAATCTAACGAATAAGATTTGAAGTTTAAGGATTTAGGGTTTATTAACACATGAAACTAAGTTCCTATTTTATGGTAAAGAAGTTAGAATTCATGAGAATAATATCTCATGCACATTTCTTTAAGAGTGGGGATCAGATAAAAACACTATATATGTTACAAACTATAAACATATCCAGACCCTACATTTCAATAATCTTACGGTTTCAAAATTGGATCAAATTTCAATTCGAAATACAAATTTAATTATAAATCAAAAGGGCATCTTAGGAAAGTCAAAATAATCTAAAAGAAACGATTAGCAAAAATTATGGGGCTGTGATATTCCGTTCTTACCTCTTGTTTTCAAATTCGACACCAAATCGACCAAATTGGACGTCAGGGGTTTCTTTCTTTCGTATAAATTAATCAAATTGTTGCAGGGAAGCTAACCAACGGATCCCATCTTCAGATAGATTGAATCTTGTGAGTTCGCGATTCTTTTTTTTTTTGAATAGGTGAATTTTTATTCAAAAAGGAGGATGGAACAGGACACACACACAACAGCTACAACCATCAAGACCCCATCAAACAACAACGAAGACCAACAACATAAGCCAACCAACCGAGACAACAACTATGAGGAAACAAAGACACCAACAGCAAGGCAACGATACAACCACAATACAACAAAACAAGAATTAGCAGAAAATAGTGTTCCTGAGGCGGTCATAAGTATCCCTCCATTTGTAGCTTGACTTCAGTGTATCAATCTTCATCCAAAGAATTTTCAAAACTCTATCAGCAATAGCTCTTTCCCTTTCACATCTACCCTTAAAGATAAGAGCATTTCTGTTCTTCCAAACTTCAAAGGCAGCCGCATTGATTGTAAAAAACGTGGTTAATTTCTCAGCCTTGATTGCCCGCCTCTGCCTCAAAGCCCAGGACATCAACTCCTTCCAGTTTTGGAACTTGTTTGAAAAACCCAATTTAGCCAAACAAATATGAAACACCTGCATTGTGGGACATCTGAAGAAGACATGATCTATAGTTTCAATCTCTCTTTTGCACCACCCACACTTCCCCTCATCTCCCATAATCCTCAATCTGTCTTTAGTAGGGAGTCTTCCCTTGTAGGCCAGCCACGCACAAAAACTATGCTTAGGGTGAGATATTGGGTTCCAAATTGCCTTAGACCACCTCCCTCCCCTCCAGCCAAGACATCGTCATAGGTTCCCTTTGCAGAAAACTGATCTGTTTGCCTCTTCCACACATAAGACCCATCCGTACGAATGTCAATACACCTGAGTGCATCATCCCTTAAACTCAAGATAGCTTTCAATGGCCAGGAAAAATGAGGTTTCTCAACCACATGCCACAACCCAACCTCTCTAAAGTAGTTACTGTTCATCCAGTTAGCCCACAAACTATCTTTCTTATTGCAGATATCCCATATAGTATTCAACCTCAAGGACTTACTAAAAGTCAATAAGTTTTTAATCCCTAATCCTCCCTGGTCCTTCTTCAAACAAACGGCTAGCCAACTCACCAAACTACGCTTACTCACCCTTTACCCACCATAAAAAACTCCGACAAATAGAATTAATTTTCTTCAAAACTCCCTTTGGAAAGATCAACGTGCGCATCCAATACGAGCAAATACCCGATAAGACATGTTTCACTAACACCAACCTCCCAGCATAAGATAAACACTTTGCACTCCAAGATAGAATTTTGCCTAACATTTTCTCAATGATAGGCTTATAACTGGTCAGAGACAAACATTTGGCATCTAAGGCACTCCAAGATAAGAGAAAGGGATCTTTCCAACGACAGCCCAGATATCCTCGCAATATTATCCTGACGGTCATGGTTTACCCCTCCAAAGTAAATATTCGACTTTTGAAAGCTAATACTCAAACCAGACCAGGAAGAGAACTCGTCTAAAGCCACTTTTATGCAACGAAACGTAGACTCACTAGGCTTTGCAAAAATGAGAAGGTCATCAGCGAACATCAAGTGGTTTAGTTTAGTTCTCTTGCACTTAGGGTGAAACTTGAACTCGTGATCAGCAGACAATCTGACCAGCCTTTTTGATAATACCTCCATAATAAGTGTAAACAGAAACGGGGACATGGGGTCACCCTGTCTCAATCCCCGGAGCTCGGAAAATAATCCACCATTTCACCATTAATAAGCACTGAAAATCTGGCCGATGTCACACAAGCCATGATCCATTTAGAAACAACGCCGGAAATCCAAAAAGGCCCAAAATCTTCCTTAGGAAATTCCAATCAACGGAGTCATAAGCCTTACTAATATCCAACTTCATCATACACCTTTGACTGATATTTCTTCTGTTATAACCAGAGATCAGCTCCTGAGCCAGGCAAATATTATCAGCAATATTCCTCCCTGAAATAAAGGCAGATTGAGTCTGATCTATCAACCGAGGCAGGAACTTTTTTAATCTCTCAGTCAGGATGTTAGATATAATCTTATACAACACATTACAACAGCTTATTGGTCTGAAATCCCCTGGCTTCGCAGCATTAGAAACTTTTGGGATGAGCGCAAGGTATGTGGAGTTAACCCCAAAAGGCATGATACCATCTCGAAAGAACTGAGCTATCCCCTGATAAATGTCCCTCCCACACTTATTCCAAGCCGCCTTGTAGAATTCTCCATTAAAACCATCAGGGCCAGCAGCTTTATTACTACCTAGAGCTTTAACAGCCATGCCCACTTCATTATAGGAAACCATTCTGACAATATCAATACACTCCTCAGCGTTGAGTTTAGTGCTACCATTAAAAGGGACTCATCCACATGGCTGAGCATTGAGGTTGGGCTACTGAACAATGCCTTGAAGTAATTGACAAACTCAGTCTTAATAACACTCTCCTCATAAGACAAAGTCCCATCCTCCAACTGGACAGCCACAATTCTATTTGCATTCCTGCGACCTTTAATAACACTATGGAAATATCTGGTATTCAAATCTCCCTCCTTTGCCCAATTAATACGAGCTCTTTGACTATTAAACATGAATTGATACCTCAGCAACTTTCTCAACTCAGCCACTTGCTCCTCTTCTTTACGCATAAGGGATGTATCATTAGGCAAATTTCCAAGCATTTCCTGGACAATATACAGCTCTTCCCTACATTTATCAACTCTTTTATTCATGTCAACATTCAAGTCTTTCATTTCCACCTTTAACCCCCTCTTAAGGTTTTTCAGGTTGTGCTGAATTTCGAATAAGTTCCTGCCCCCTACTTTCCAATATTTCTCAATCGATCTAGAAAATTCGTCAGTTAGGGTCCAAAAGCTCTGAAATCGAAAACTTCTTTTCTTTCTAGCAGTAGGTAAAATATCCACAATAGCTGGACAGTGATCTGAGATACCACTGTTCAAGAACCTTCCAACAGCAGTCGGAAACACATCAGCAAAAGTACTGTTCACCAAAATTCTATCAAGCTTACACCAAATCCTTCCCTCATTTAATTTTCTATTAGACCAAGTGAACCAGTTCCCACAGCTTTGAGGTCAAATAACCCGGTATCATCAACCAATTTCCTTAGCTCTTTAGTGTCTGACTCTCTAACAGGTAGACCATTTAGCTTTTCACTGCTATTCAAAAAACAGTTAAAGTCTCCACACACTATCCAAGGGTCGTTACAATTCATAAGAAGCTCGGTAATCTTTTCCCATAAGGAAATCCTATCCAAACTTCTATTAAAGGCATACACAAAGCCAACCTTAACCCTGAGCCCACTCCACAAAATGTCACAAAACACCACCTGATCCTCAGCATACATAACATCAACATCCAGCAAAGCATTGTCCCACAAAACAAGAATTCTACCCTTACTATCTCCACCTCTATCAAAACAAAAAGACTTCCACTGAGAATTAGGAGAGCAAACTCTAGAAACACTCTCAACATCAGTAGCTTTAATTTTGGCTTCTAAGATCCCAACAAGACCAACACTACACTTATTAATCAGAGACTTTACCTCTGCCTTCTTAGAGGGGTGATTAATCCCTCTCACATTCCAACACGCGATGGACATCATCAATAAAATTTGGTTTTTGTCCCTATTCCTACTCCCTTAGGACGACGGGAAAACTCCTTAAGTTTAATATTCATGTCAGACTCTTGTGACAACTGTTGATTCTTTTTCTTTTTCTTCCCCTTTTTCTTCTCCTTTCTCTTCACCTCAACAAAAGGTTCCTCCCTCTCATCCTCCTCTCTCAGAGCTACAACATTTAACCCTGCAGACGATATCTCATCTATGTCCTTATCATTATCCTCATCAACTTGCGTTTCTGGCACCACTGAAACATATGACCCTTCAGGGTCAGTCACTTTTCCTTTATCCCTTGGAACATTGGGTGTCTCCTTTTCTTGAACAACAAACTCTTTCGGCTCCAACAGACTCCTATCCTCGACTTCATCATCAGCCTCTATCTCAACCCTCGGCCATTTACAATTCTTTTCAGTATGCCCAAAAACTTGACAATGACAACATCTAGGCGGAATCCAGTCATACTCCACCTTTTGCTCAAAAGTAACTCCATGAGGACCCTTGATGGAGATGGTGTGTTTAGGTTCTCTAGAAGCAAAAACTTCAACTAACACTCTGGCATACATTAGCTTAACTTTACCGTTTGTGAATCCATCAGTTCTAAGGGGTCTTCCAATCCCACTAGCAATCATACTCAGCGCATCAGACCTCCTTAGATGTGCTCCCAGACGCGGGAATCTCACCCAAACCGGCAGAGACGTCACATTATCCAAAGAATAAACCTCATCCGGAGACCACAGACGTAAAACAAGGGGACGATTGTCGAAAGTCCAAGGCCCTTGATCAATAATACGATTTCTGTCCTCTACCGACCGAAATCTGAAGAAGAAAATACCCACATCAGCTTGAGCCACCGATACAAAATTTGCATCTCCCCACCGAGATCTGACAAACCCCGTAACTTTCCCAATCGACGGACGAGTACCAAAAAACATCCCCACCAGAGTCGAGGACCAATCCTCAGCCAGCTCTTCCCACAACTCTTCCGAGAATTCAATTTCATCAGAGCCATATAGGTCTTGGTGAAACACAGTGTTTGCCCCCAAGCTAGCCGACCTGTTTTCTTCATTCTTCCGCTGCCAAAAGCTTCTCGCCTTACCTTCAAAATCTGCCCTAATCTCCTCGACAGGGGGAACCGGATCCAGCTGCTCACCACTCCCTTCCACGGCCTTTTCGATTTCCCCATCTTCGAGAGCTCCCTCCCCTTCAGTGCGAGCTTCGTTAGGCGCCAGCCGAGCCGAAACGGCCGTCATTTGCGTCCAAAATCCAAAACCCTAAAAGCAGGCGCGTGTGGCGCGTTCCCCTCTCTCCTCTGTTGTTTTCTCTTTTTATATTCAAATGTGAGTTCGCGATTCTTATTTGAATGTAAATTGAACTAAAAGTTAAGTCGGCATGTGTTCCGATGTATCGAACAGTTTTCGCTTACAATAACAGATGTAGCACATCTATCACATATATACTCGACATTGTTTTCTGAACCATATACCTAAATGATTCAAATGATGCATGATTCATAAATTTACAAAAGATGATTCATAAACCATGTTTCGTTGGTTCATGAACCATAATCTAATGACAATCTTCAGATAATGCACGGTTCATAAATTCACAAAGAATGTTCCATGAACCATGCTTCATTTGTCTTTGACCCATACAACTAGCTACAATGGTCATATGATGTATGATTCATAACTATATTAATTATGGTTCATGAATTATGATTCATTGGTTTCCGAACCATAGATCTAATAAAAATTAAGTTTAATTATATAATCTTGTTCAATACAACATTCTTACTTAAGTAACTTTACCTTTGATGTATGAACCATGCAGTGTAAATTTATGAACCATATAGTAAAGCTTTGAACCACACTTCGTTAAGCTCAGATTGATACATGTACAAAAAATTATAAATAATAGTTCGTGAACCATGTTTCATTAATTAGCGAATCATACGTCTATTAGTCAATTAAATGCAATTACAAATCAAGTTTCATACTAGGAATCAATTACAATTCAAGTTTCATTAATCAACGATCAAATGTATTTTCTGAAGAAAAAAACGGAAAACACTTAATTATCTTAAATATGTGGTGAATAATTCAAAATTGAAATTGTCATTATTATATGATTGGCATAATTTAAGGAAAGAGTTATATAAATCTTTAATAAAAGTATTCGGATATTGAACTGTCATCAAACAGTTGCCATTATTTATGAGATGAAATTTAATGTAAAAAATATTTGGAGAATATTTCAGACACTATATTATGGATTTACCTTTCCAAGAATTAAAAACAATATCTTTTCCATTAAATAGAAACCGTTTGATTAAAATATATAGATGGCCGAGATTTGTTTATAGTTTTTACAGAAACGGCTTGTTTTCATTTGATCATTTACCTTTCTTTAATTATTATATAAACTTCCCTACGTTTTGCTTCTCTAGGGTTTAGACATATATGAGCATGTTTATATACACCATGGTTTTTAAGGCGTCGCCTAGTCGTCGACTAGGCGCCGCCAAGTCGTTCCGGCGCTTTCTGAAATTTCATGTCGGACGCCATGAGTTTCAAAGTAAAATGGCGTGAAATTCGTTCAAATTTTGAACATTTGAACTCAATCTGTTTGTCGCCCGAAATAATAGTAGCACCGTAACGAAGATGTCGGACAAGAAGATGTCGGACAATTTGTTTCCGCTGCCGCCATGCGTTTGTTAGGGTTTTCCTTAGAAGAAAGTTAAAATTTTAAATAGCAATTAAGCCCTTCATGTTTTAAATAGTTCAAAAAATCAAAAAAAGTTTGTATTTCATACAACTAGATTTTGAACTATTAAAAATGAAAAAAATCATTAAAAAATATATAAATTAATTATTTTAAATTTAGTTTTATAGGAATGTTGTATCGCCGTAAAACGACTAGTCGTTCGCCTTAACGACAATACAGCATACATTTTTTATGATTCATATATTGTGTATTTAAGATTCATGAATCATAAAACAGCAATTGATGAATCATGATCTCAAACTATATAACATCAAACATATGAATCATATATAACACCAGAAGACAAATCACACACACATCATAACGACGCATCACATATAAATCAAAGGAACATATATGATCCATACATTGGACATGCATGATTCACGAATCATAACACAGCAAATCATGAATCAAACAATCGAATGTAACAACATCAACAAGACACCTCATTGTAACGACATCAGACTCACCAAGTCTGATATTCTGTTCTGATACTTTTCCTCAATTGTTACTTTAGTGGCTGAATTGTCCAGAATATCTATCACTCGTTTGACTAAATCGATGACCACCACAAAGTAATGCCCTGATATATGTATTGGAAAGAAGAACTGCAACACCGAATAAGAAATAAATTTATAAACTGAACGTCCTTAATAGAAATAATATCGGTGTTCGAGATACGTACCAATCGCACATTTCTAACGCTAGGCTTTTTAAGCTGCTCAAGATACTCCGTCATACATTCGACAAACATATCGCACCTCTGGCTTAGGTCACACATCCCGGGATCCAACGTTGCATACTAATGCAAAATTATATATAAACTTACTTAAAGGGTCGCTGATATGACAAGTATTTAATAGTACCAGACATATAACATACCGTCAGGTAGAAAGTTCCAAAAAACCTTTTTACTTTTAAACTGCCTGTTTGATCCTCCAATTTGTTCAACATCGTGCTCCAGATGTCAATAATATTTGACGATATGCATCCATCAGTAGCTAAGATGACAAAATCTTCTTTAGTTGCGTCCAAGACCATGTGTTCGAATAATCGTTCGCTGTAAAAACAATAACCATCAATAATTGTGTAAATGTGAACAACCGATAAACCAGTTAGATTAGACTACCTTTCTTTGATCGTATTCTTCATAATAAATCGAAGCAAATTCTCTTCTTTTACAGTCAACGCAGCATCGAGATCAGTTTTAAAGCTGTCATATGGAGATGTCAGCAGAGGGCCCGGTTTCCTTGCCCTCGGCACTCTTTCTGCAGCGGCATCCTTCTGCACAACATCTAGTGCCTCCCGACTACGTTTTTTTTGCATAACTGGTAGCGCAACGATTGTATTTGCAGGTGCATACTTGGATGAAGGGTTATCGCCACTAATGAGAAGTTCAGGATCAGGGGGGACGGGTCTGCAGAGACCACACTACTTGGTATAGCTTCCTTGGTTATTTCTAAATTGGGTTCTGGTTGTACAGCAGGCACACTTTTTTCTGCATCGACGACGGGTGGATCTATTGGAATGTTGAGCGAAAATCGTGGCATTTCCCAATCGTCATCTTCTTCAAATGCAGTTGACGTTGATGGCTTGTCAAAAGCTGTTTTGTTGCGAACCGGTGTATGGTCTTCTCCCAAGAACACCATCTTCTCTTGGAGCATTTTATGTGTCGAACTCAATTCATCTTCAACCCCAGGCAATGCCTTTGCCTTGTTGTAGTACATATCATACAAATCCTTTGTTGTGATCAAACGGTCGGCCAGATTCTTCAATGCTAACATTACATCCTGTATCAATAACATCAGCATGTAAAAACAGTGATATATGATTCAGGAACTATATAGAGAAATCATGATATCAATTAATTTATACATACACAGTATGATTCATAAAATAATAGCATATGATTCAGGAACCATAACTTATCTGTTGACGAATCATATAAATAATATCAATTGTAATCTCGTATCAAGTAATTTACATGCTGTATCAATACCATCAGCATGTAACAACAGTGTTATATGATTCAAGAACGACAGACATAAATCATGATATCAAGTGATTTATACAAAAATCAGTATGATTCATAAAATAGTAGCATATGATTCATGAACCATAAATTATCTGTTAACGAATCATATAACTAATAGCAATTGTAATGTTTGTGTCAACTTTTATGATTACCTCTCCAGCTTCAGGCTCATCGTCTGCGAATCTCACACCTGTTTCTTCTTCGACAGTGCGTGTTGGGTTTACTTTCCTTGACTGCAAGTGGAAATATATTCAAAAAATCATACTGAAAATTGATGTAAATATATGGAGAATGAAAGAATACCTTTGTCAGAGTTTCTATAAATTCGTTGTTCCGCTCTCTAATAAGCCCGATCCCGAACGCACCTTGTTTGATTTCGGATTTCTCCCTCTCCTTCAGCATTGCATCAGTGAGACCTTTGATTACAGGCCACTGTCGTACAGGTTTTACATAACGATCTTCGACCCGATCAATGTACAATGCCTGCACAGAGAATGAAGTTTAACTCTTTGGTAAAACAATACAACTAGCAATGCGACCAGTTCAACTTACTGTTAAAAATGTGAGTGGTCCGGTGAAACTGGCATCTTTGAACAGATCCTTCCACTCTTCTTTGGCCTCGTCTAAACATCGTAAAACATAATCGCACCAGTTTAAATCAGCTATGTCTTCAACGTCATCTATACTGTGCAAAATCCTGGGATTTGCATGCTGATTTTTGTGGCAGTGTACCATTATCGTGTAGAATAAGACCAAAAAATGTATCTTAAACCAGTAAATGTCCTCATCGCCAATATCTTTAATCGTTGTGGCTAATAAAGAACACGACACCTTTCCATTTTTCACTGACGGGAATTTTGCTTTCCAATTTTTTACCAAATCGTTATTGATGCTACTTCTCCCTCTTGTAGTTATTACACGCCCTCCCATCTCCAGTCCATAAACATTCCTAACATCTATCGGCTTTATTGCAAACTTACCGCCTAGTGTTCTGAAAACACGTCTCTTCGAGTCGTACGAATCAACAACATAATATCCGAGTTTTGAAGGTATTCTGGTCAGCTCTAAATGCAGAATACTCTCCAACCCCATATCAATCACTGCAGTTCTTTGTGTCGGACTCAAAGAATTAATAACGTCAGTTAGCAATTTTGGTGATCCTCTGCACAAAATCCCTTTGAACTGTCCTCCGCCTCTTCCCAGTTTATCATGATCAGATATTTTTCTAAGTTTATGTTTCTTTGACTTTAATCGATGCTCCGAGGAGACGGAAGAGTCACTTTCTGTTGAACTTACTAGTTTCATTGAATCACCAGTATCTTCATTTGTATCTGAAGATACATCTGGATCAAGGATGCCAAAAAAAATTAATCACGATCCATTAAATAAGACCTATGATTCTAGAATCATACGACACCAATACATGAATCATATGTAGATACGCTAAAAAGGATGCCAAAATTTCTTGGAATGCATACCTTGCTCTGATTCTGAATCATTGTCATCGTCAGATATCTTTCGTTTTTTCCCTGAATTTGCCACTGGTCATAAGTTACTCAGTGTTTTGATTAATGATGATATTTGAATAATTATGATACGAAAGAACTAAATTAACCTTTCGATATATCATTTTTCTTTTTTGAAATTCTATTTGCTTGCCTCTTCTTTTGTCTGACATCTTTCCCTACACAATTTATAATGAACACATTAACCTATGTGTTCAATTATTCAAAATGCATGAAAATTATAAATGTATTAACGATACCTTTTAATTTACGAGAAGACGTACTTCCATGAGTTCTTTCAAAGTAACGATCCAATCTCCTTTTCGATCTCATCTCATTAGGATCAACATGGTAACGAGTATCTGGATGAATTGAATAAATTTAGTAACAGTAGGATGGGGTGATTTGTTTTATGAGGTTCATCAAATTACCTGAGTCAGTATCGGAAATGTAATTCAGAGATCGTGATTTGGAGGAATCTGCACAAAACAATGAGAACTCTCAGTTGATGCAGATTGTATGAATATGATTAATCATATATGAGATCAACGCACACGAACCTGGTGATTCGTTAGCTTCAAAATACGTATCTCGTATGTCTCTAATAAGTGAGATTGGGACGATGGCCAGCTTGTTCTTGTCACCAACAGGCTGTCTCCCCTTTTTACTCTTGTTCTTGCGTTCTGTCGTAAAAACAACAACAAACAAATGTGTCACAGTTTTCAGACACCTGAAGAATCTATAATCCGGTAAGTAATATAAGATGCAACATATGATTCATGATCTGATGTAGTATGATTCATGAATCATATGGGGTCATTTACTGAATCTTGTACTAACAAATGCCCTTAAGTATGCCCGACACATCCAAAAACAATCAACAAACAAACATGTCAAAACAGGACACGCATAACTCAAATTATAAACCGGAACAATTCACAAACAACACACAGTTCCACACATGATTCATGAATTGCTACGTCATGATTCATGAATCAAAAGGGATCATTTGTTGAATCATATGTTACCCCACAAAAACGTAATTCATGCAATCGTGTACATACATGGTTCATTAGTTACAGTATTATGATTCATGAATCTACTGTAATCATTCATTCGAATGAACTTGCCACAAGAGATGTTAACAGTAAGTGGGATACCATATTTGTTCACAAATCTTCGTGGAGTCATGGTGGGGCTGTCGTACGACCTGCAAACGAACTAGGTTAGTAAAACTACTCTTCAAAGTAGTTACCCAACATGTAATTGCTTGTTTCGGTACCTGCGACCTCCGAGTCAATTTAGGGTTTGAGATCTACAAACGAAAGGACACTTCGAGCTTCAAGACGACGATTCTCGAATCGTACGGCGAGACGGCTAGGGTTCGATTTGGTTGATTTCGACGATTATGCAGAATCGAGAGCTCAAAACAGAAACGTAGATTTGTGCGTGAACGGGATTTTCGGGAACAATATCAAAACCGCCTCATTTTTGAATTTTTCTGGACTAATTTACCCTTTCTAGGTTTCCAAAATAATGATCTCGTAATTAATGTTTCGTTTAATTGCATTTCGACCCCCAATTTAATAACCGTCGGATCTGATTATTTAACGTCTCAGATCTGTTTGTATTTTATAACTAAAATGAGCTTTTCACCTGATCCTTACTCAAACACTATATATGTTACAAACTATAAACATATCCAGACCCTACATTTCAATAATCTTACGGTTTCAAAATTGGATCAAATTTCAATTCGAAATACAAATTTAATTATAAATCAAAAGGGCATCTTAGGAAAGTCAAAATAATCTAAAAGAAACGATTAGCAAAAATTATGGGGCTGTGATATTCCGTTCTTACCTCTTGTTTTCAAATTCGACACCAAATCGACCAAATTGGACGTCAGGTGTTTCTTTCTTTCTGATAAATTAATCAAATTGTTGCAGGGAAGCTAACCAACGGATCCCATCTTCAGATAGATTGAATCTGGTGAGTTCGCGATTCTTATTTGAATGTAAATTGAACTAAAAGTTAAGTCGGCATGTGTTCCGATGTATCGAACAGTTTTCGCTTACAATAACAGATGTAGCACATCTATCACATATATACTCGACATTGTTTTCTGAACCATATACCTAAATGATTCAAATGATGCATGATTCGTAAATTTACAAAAGATGATTCATAACCATGTTTCATTGGTTCATGAACCATAATCTAATGACAATCTTCAGATAATGCACGGTTCATAAATTCACAAAGAATGTTCCATGAACCATGCTTCATTTGTCTTTGACCCATACAACTAGCTACAATGGTCATATGATGTATGATTCATAACTATATAAAATATGGTTCATGAATTATGATTCATTGGTTTCCGAACCATAGATCTAATAAAAATTAAGTTTAATTATATAATCTTGTTCAATACAACATTCTTACTTAAGTAACTTTACCTTTGATGTATGAACCATGCAGTGTAAATTTATGAACCATATAGTAAAGCTTTGAACCACACTTCGTTAAGCTCAGATTGATACATGTACAAAAAATTATAAATAATAGTTCGTGAACCATGTTTCATTAATTAGCGAATCATACGTCTATTAGTCAATTAAATGCAATTACATATCAAGTTTCATACTAGGAATCAATTACGATTCAAGTTTCATTAATCAACGATCAAATGTATTTTCTGAAGAAAAAAACGAAAAACACTTAATTATCTTAAATATAATTCAAAATTGAAATTGTCATTATTATATGATTGGCATAATTTAAGGAAAGAGTTATATAAATCTTTAATAAAAGTATTCGGATATTGAACTGTCATCAAACAGTTGCCATTATTTATGAGATGAAATTTAATGTAAAAAATATTTGGAGAATATTTCAGACACTATATTACGGATTTACCTTTCCAAGAATTAAAAACAATATCTTTTCCATTAAATAGAAACCGTTTGATTAAAATATATAGATGGCCGAGATTTGTTTATAGTTTTTACAGAAACGGCTTGTTTTCATTTGATCATTTACCTTTCTTTAATTATTATATAAACTTCCCTACGTTTTGCTTCTCTAGGGTTTAGACATATATGAGCATGTTTATATACACCATGGTTTTTAAGGCGTCGCCTAGTCGTCGACTAGGCGCCGCCAAGTCGTTCCGGCGCTTTCTGAAATTTCATGTCGGACGCCATGAGTTTCAAAGTAAAATGGTGTGAAATTCGTTCAAATTTTGAACATTTGAACTCAATCTGTTTGTCGCCCGAAATAATAGTAGCACCGTAACGAAGATGTCGGACAAGAAGATGTCGGACAATTTGTTTCCGCTGCCGCCATGCGTTTGTTAGGGTTTTCCTTAGAAGAAAGTTAAAATTTTAAATAGCAATTAAGCCCTTCATGTTTTAAATAGTTCAAAAAATCAAAAAAAGTTTGTATTTCATACAACTAGATTTTGAACTATTAAAAATGAAAAAAATCATTAAAACATATATAAATTAATTATTTTAAATTTAGTTTTATAGGAATGTTGTATCGCCGTAAAACGACTAGTCGTTCGCCTTAACGACTAGGCGTTCTGGCAGTACCCTTGCACCGTGGTTCGCCATGACGCCGTGAATACAATGATATACACCATGTAATTGTGATATCCACCTCTATCTTAAAGGTTACAAAGCGTTGCTTGATAACCTCTAAATCTTGCATCATTACTTTATAAAAACCTTTGTGGCCAACTATGCAAATCCCTCACCGAGTTCTTCTGTCATCAACTCAAGCAACATGTCAATATATCTATACGCATAAAACCACTTTATTGGTTGACACATTCTGCGGACTATCAGTGTCCCATCCTCTTATTAAAATAATATTTTGGAAAAAAAGATATTCCAGTTGCTATCACCCCAAGCTCTGGTCATAATACCTTTGAAAACTTGAGCAGTGAGCTCCGTGTACTAGAGGCTTTCGAACAACCGCCCACTTTAGCACCTCGACAACCTTGTCCCACACCACACCTTTTACCTTCACACAAATCTTATCCTAAACTTCTTCAAAACTCTTTTGATGCACCTGAAATATGAAACCATCTAGAATAAGTGAAAGTAGTGATGAAAATGCATTAAAAGATGCGTATTTAGTAAAATAAATGTACATATAAATACGTCATTTCAAGCGGGTTTGCATTAATTACAATCTTAGATGACAATCTGTGATGGTTCTAATAGTAAGAGAAGAGGGTTTATGTGATTGTATGTGGCACATAGTTTAAGGTGTGCATTGGAGAGGTGGCTGCCTACAAGGATTCATTCTGTTGAAAGAGTTTGTGTCCAACCTTGCATAAGGCCGCAAGAGAATGAAGTATCTAAAGTGATACTTGAGCTTAAGAATGAAGTGTGTGCAGAAAAGAGAAGTTTTAGTCAAGGCACAAAATACAACAATGGTTTAATTGGGCGTGACAGATTGATTTGTGAAATAGTCTTTTGAAGTTGTGAAAAAAGTGATGATTGGTGAATTGGTTGATTCTTTGAGAAAAATAAACTTTGCACATTGGACTCTAATCGTCTCTTCAAATCCAAATCGATGACCTACTATTTTGCGAATCAACAAGGATTTATTGGTATTTTTATAGTACAAGATTTCAACAGGACTTCACTATGTGGATGCTAACTCAGTTGTATTTTTTTGCTTGTCATCTAAGGTATTCAAAATGGATTCAATTTTTACAAGAACATTGGGGATGGGAAATCTGATGGACAAGGTGATATACATGCTTTTACACTGTGTTGTTGGTTTGATTGTTGAACTCTTTACGTGTGAAAGGGAACAAGTATGGATGATTCTTGATCGCTTGTCGGGAAACTGTTCAATCTCAGATATTTAACTTGTTGAACTCCATTTATTAAAAGAGATATTACCAGACGGCTAAGACACCTGAATTACAGATTTTATGAACAATGGACAACAACTCAGGTTGCTGAAACACAAATTATCTTCAAATGATTTTCTTGCAAGCGCTTCTGCAGCAGCAGCATTGGCCTCTCGACGAATAGCAACTATCTCCCAACTTTTCTTAACTGCCAAAATAGAAACAGAAGTAGACCACCAATCTCCAGCTACAAGGTTTGAGTACAGGCCATATGCTAGGGATTCATACACTTTAACATTATCAGTTTCAATATATACATCATCCAGGTTAAGAGCAATACCCATACTCAATCCTAAAGCCACATTTGGCCTTCCGCATTAATGGGATCTACAACACCCTGAATGGTCTTCGTATTAACACCCAAAACAACGCCATTCCAATCTTCCAAAAAGATGCGTTAACATTTATTTTAACTTTACCAACTTGAGGCAGAACCCATTTCAGCGAGTTTGCCTGGCAACAAGCAGAAAACAGAGAGACAACATTAGCACCCGTATACCCATTAACAATATTGTTAATCTTCATAAAAGCAGAAATAGGGTGCACAGGCTGCTTATCATGCCAAACTCGATTTCTGTTATACCAAACATACCAGCACCCAACAATAACTTTAAAAAACATATCCTCATCCATTTGATGATACCAGGCATATAGCCATTCCGCACAACAATTAAACTTTTGTTCTAACAGGGTCCTTCTTGACGCCTATCTTACCCCAAACACACAAAAGCCCACCAATCAAGGAATAAGTGACTGAAATCCTCCAAATGAAACCCACAAATTTTACAAGATGGCTGAATAGACACATTCCTACGCAACAAGTTCATTCCAAAAGGCAACTCATTATGGAATAACCTCCATTCAAACAACTTTATTTTATCAGGTAAATCAAGTTTCCAGAATCTTCTCCAATAACTAGTAATTCGACCAGAATCAGAATAACAGGGATCATTAACCAACGAACTCAACTGACCTCTAAAGAAATTGTATGCAGATTTTACTGAAGCGTAGCCATCCTCCGAATCCTTCCATTTGAATCTTCCTGAATGCTCATCAAAACTGAACCCGTTCTTAGATAAGCTTGCCACTTATGAATGCTTCTCCACACAGGGGAAGGTCGATAACCAACATTGGCAGACAACAGATCAGTATTTCTGAAATACTTTTCTTTAAGGAGCCTCGCAACTTTGAGAATCAGGGTTCATCAAAATACGAGAAACTTGTTTGTCAAAAAAGCACGATTAGCCATTTTCATATCCCTTGAATTTAAACCACCACACTCCTTTGTAGCAATTAATAAATCCTTTCTAACCCAATGCATTTTTTTAACCTTTCCGAGACTAGACCACCAAAATGATGGAATATACTTCGTCATACTTTGCAACACCCTTTCCGAAAGAAAATAACATGACATAACATATTGGGGTATTGCAGACAGAACATATTTAATTAGCACTTCTCAGCCATTCAGCACACTGGATGAACAGATATGGAGACAAAGGATCTCCTTGTCTAATACCACGCTTAGGAATGACAGGACCAGATAAATGACCATTAATTCGAATTCGGTATGTGACTGACCAAGTAAGTGTCATAACCCTATTGACCCATTAAGAACTAAAACCCATTTTGCATACAGTTTGTCCATGAAACACCATTCCATTCTATCATACGCTTTTGACATATCTAACTTAAGGTATGCAAATCTAGACTTTGCATGCACACCTTTAGTGATAAAATGAGCAAGTTCATGCGCAATGATAAAATTGTCTGTAATTAATCTCCCCTTGACAAAAGCTGATTGCTCAACAGAAACAAATTGTGACAAAATACCTTGCAGCCGATTAACCATGATCTTCGACACCACTTTTGACAGCACTCCGCACAAGCTAATAGGCCTATAATCCTGCATAGAACAAGCACCTTTCAGTTTAGGAGTAAGGACAATGACAGTTTCGTTATTCTTAGCATCTCAGAGGCCGAAGTTCAAAAAATTTAAAGCACTTGTGACAAAATCTCTACTTATGACATTCCAAAAGTTTTGATAAAACATAGTAGAGAATCCATCTACCCCAGGCGCTTTCCAAGGATCCATCTGAAATAAAGCCTCCTTGACCTCTGCCTCTGTAAACTCTGAATCAAGAAGCAAATTTTGCTGTGAGGATACTAATTGAGGTATATTGATCAAAAAATCATTCCAATTAACAGCTTCAACATCAATTTGCGATTGAAACAGATCATTAAAATAATCCACCGCAATTTTTTCAATTCCCACTTGATCATCCAGAAACTCACCTGTACTACTCTTTAACTTCAGAATCATATTAGACCGCAATCTTGAAGACGCCTTAGCATGGAAAAATCTTGTGTTTCTGTCACCATACATCATCCAAGATACTCTTGACCTTTGTTTCCATAGAATTTCTTCCATTTGCTTCCAATCATCCAGCTCTTTAACTAACCGTTTCTCCTGCAGATCAATAAAATTTGTTCTCACCTGAGTTCTACAATGTTGAATATCCTTTTTTAGTTGCATAATATTATTTTGAATAGACCCAACTTCACTTCTATTCCACTTATGCAACTCACTGTCTACAACATCCAATTTCTCACAAAGTGAACTTGCATTATTTATATCATCATTCCAAACTCTATTAACAATTTCACTACAAGCAGGTTTTCTCAACCACATGGCTTCAAATTTAAATTGCTTGGCCAATCGAAACTTGCATGCATTTATCGAAAATAGAATCGGACAATGATCAGATGTATAAGCAAACTGATGGCTCACTGGCATTTATTTAGTTGTTCTCGCTAGAGACACAATACACATACATCCGCTAAGATAATATGCAAATAATTCTATACAATCCTTATCTTCTATTAACCGCTAAGTTCTCAAGAAGATTGATAATAGCATGAATAAATTACAAACTAGCTAGACCGCTAGGCTTGACTAGAATGAAATCAAACAAGCATCATACAAGACATGTTAATATAGTTCACCGCTAGGCTACGCTAAGCAAACATTCAAGCATGTAATTTGCATCCGAAATTGTAATAATCATCAAATATGTTAACAAACAACTCCCCAAATTAGGTGAGTTTAGTTACATATAAAATCTATCACAACAACATACAAGAAAATAAAAGAGAGTTTGTAAGTAAGAAAATTGTCACAAATTTGATGATGAAGATGTGGCCTTCTTTATCTCCTTCCGTTGTCACTACGGCTTGAGAATGAGATGGTTTCTTCTCAAAAATCCAGATTTCTTCAAGTTGCAAGAGAGCTCCAAAAATGGTTGAAAATGGTGTAGAAAGTGTGTGAAAAGAAAGCCAAAACATTGGCCAAATGATGGCTTATTTTTTTATGTCTTCCTCTCCTCCTTTTATATGCATTTTCATCATAAATTGCATAAAATTCCGTCACCTTCTTCTGTAGCTCGAGGTGCATTATTGCTTCTCATTTCCAATGTTGAAAATTGATGTAATTTGCTATTTTTGATCTGCGGAGGGTTATTAATTATCTAAATTCAATACCCTCCACGACGATAAATTCTTTACCCTCTGGGATGATGCAGAAATTCAGATTTTGTGTTTCTTGTGGTTCAATCTTTGATTCCAAATGACTTCAAATTGCACCCTCTTAAGAATTAAACTGTCAAAGTAGTCTTGATGCATCTTAACATGAATCACACACAAAAGTGAAATAATACATGAAATAATATATTTAAATCATGGGATTTTACGTTTTGATGGATCCTATAAATACGCTCCATCACATTTCCATCCAATATCTTTAACTCCATGGTTAATAAAAACTCTATCTAGCCGAGCCTTGAACTCCAATGATTTCTTCCGCTTATCAGAAAATGTGAAATTTATACCCTGAGAAACCAACATCGAATAGATTACAATCCAGCTCCGCAGATCTGAACTGAGACATATATCTTAACCGATGCAATGAAACCCGAGAGACTTCACTATGTCTGAGAACTTCATTAAAATCTCCCATAACAATCCAAGGAAATTGGTAAGATGACTTAATCGTCTCAACAAATTCCAACTAAGGTACCTCTTTTGTCTTAGGGGATGACCATAAAATAAGGTTAAATGCACTTTACGACTATCAACAGTAACAAAGCAGCTTATATGAAAAAATGAATAATTGAAAATTTCCACATCAGTACCTCGTTTCCAAAATAAAGCCAATCCTCCCGATCTACCTCTACTATCCACTGAAAAACACCCTTCAAAACCAAGCCGACATCGAATCATTTCAGCCTTCTGACGGTTGACTTTTGTTTCCAAGAGACCAACCACTTGGGGTTTGCAAGACGTAACAACGTCCGCCAAACTACGAACTGACCGCGATTCCCCACCCCGCGACAGTTCCAACATAAAAGATTCATAATGAACGGCAGGGCTGGGATCCAGCCTCTGCCGATAATGTTTTCGCATTCTCATCCCCATCCAGCCCAGCTCCCAACTTACTTGATTGACATCTTCATAAAACTTAGGCTTCACTTTACATCCACTCAGATGCAGCGATGTTGATGATGAACTAGACTCCATTTGTTCAGCAATACAATTGACGATTGGTTCTCTAATCTGAATCCCAGAGTTGGGACAAGGTGTGATTGAAAGTTCCCTTCCGACTGGATCCGACCCACATCAATATGATTATCCACCTCACAATCAACATGGTGCGCAACAAAAGACAGCGTAAGGTCCCAATCATCCACTAATTGCTCATTGCGTTCCTGATCTGCATGAATCTCCAAAGCTTGAACCACTTCTTTACCCAATTCACGAGACCTAATTGGACATTAATCTGCATTTGTGTTCCATGTAATTTTCCGTTTCTTGATAGATATGTTGGACCACAATCCGGTTTGGCAGGCTTCTTCCAATAAAGCATCTAGCCGAGATGGCAGCCCAAAGTTTGTTGAGCCCAACTCATCTTTGCCAATATTCCTCAACTCAACATCCACTATCTCAGAATCCTTATGATTACTATTCACATTCTGCATGCCCTCCAACACGCAATCATGCAACAGATGTGTAATAAGACCACATTTATAGCCCATTTTAAGCATCCTTTCGTACTTAATGTCAATCTGCAACGGCTCTCTCATCCGCCTTCGAATATAGAACTTTGTCAAGAGAGGGTCTTTAATATTGTACTGCAATTACTCTGCATGACAAATCTCTTCCTTTCAACACCATAAGAAGTAAATGCGGGATTTGATTGCACGTCCAACACCTTTGCAAAACTGATCAACATTTCAATATACTTCTTCTCCATCATTGGTGTTGGCAGGTTAAATAACTGAGACCCATAACGAAAAGGAAGCCTCATGCAAGTCACTTAAAACCAAATCATCCGTGCACTTATCCAAAATAAGTATCCATCCTTGAAACAACCATGGACCGCCATGCATTACTCTTTCCAAGTCCTCCAAAAGAGTGAAATGAACTTTCATTGAGATTTCTGACACTACAGATAAAGACCCCTGAATTTGCCATGCACGACGGATAAATTTGGACATAGCCTCCTTATTAAAATTACTCCCAGTACAAAGCCTCACAAAGATAGAGTTCTGGCTCGCAGCATCCAATTCATCCCAGACAGCATCAGGCAAGTCGGCGAAATGTTCACCCTGAAGTTCATCAGCTAATCTGTCGATCTCCATATCAATGTTGTCGTTATCAAGCATGGCACCAACAGAATAGAATGAAGTAGCTCAAATAGATACAAACAAAAGTGAACAACTTGGAAACTGAAAAGGTTACTTCTAAAACCTTCTAAATATATTTTGAAGCAATAAAAAGGCGACTGAAGATTTGCAAAAGTAGATGTTTGTCATATCCACCGAATTTCGCACAAATCACATGCCAACATAGACACTAGCCCAATAACATAACGACATACAACAATCCCTCTAAAAAAGCCAATTTCTAGAGAGAAGATGGAGAAAAAAGGAAATAGCTTGGTGTCTTTTAGGGCTCAATTAGGATTGAAAATTAGGGTTTTCACATTTGGGTTTTCACTTTTATGATTTTTGTATCAAAATTTGTTTTTATTACATTTATCTTATAGAAATTACAACTCAATAATAACAAAACAAAAATTAAATCAATGTTAACGGTGATCTTAACGGATCTCAATTTAGGTGGTTCAAAATAAACGGAAAAATATATAAGGGTGGTTTGTGAAATTTTTTTATTAAAAGGGTGGTTGCTGAAAAACACTCATTTATAAGGTTGGTTTTAGATTAAAAAACCCTTTAATTTAAGCAAAATTTCATGAATCATATAATGTGAATATTTTTCTCATGAAATAATACATTATGGTTCATGAAACATATTATATTATTTCATGAAACTATACGATATGAATATTTTCATTTATTAAATAAAATATTGAGTTTCATGAAACATAGTACACCATTTTATGAACTTACAATTCATGAAACAATATGAACTACAAATATATTTCATCATTTAAATTTAATTTTGCTAATTATTATTTTATAAATTAATATATTTAAAAAAATTAAGGGACGAATAAAAATTAGTGTAAAATTAATCTTTGTGTTGATTCAATTTATTTCATAAAATAACAATTTGTTTTATGAATCATAATATATTATTACTTTCTATCATATTATTTGAAATTTTTTTATGAAATATTACATCATGTTTCATGAAACATGTCATTTATTAAATAAAAATTATGGTTCATGAAACATAGAACACCATTTTATGATCTAACAATTCATGTAACAATACGATATGAATATGTTTTCATCATTTAATCTAAAATTTGTTAATCATTATTCAATAATTATAAAGATTTAAAAAGTAAGACAAATAAAAATTATTGTCAAATTATCTTTGTTTTGATTCAAATATTTTCTTTCGTAAAATAAAAATTTGTTTCACTAGACCAGAATATAATATTACTTTGAATCTTATAATGTGAATATTTTTTCGGGTTTTTTAGCGAAAACCACCCGCCCAATAGGGCAATTTGAGACAAACCACCCCCCCAACTTTTTTTTAAAATAACCACCCCTTAATTGTAACGGTACTCAATCATGCCACCCCTTGCACTGTTCCGGCGTTGACTATCATTAAACCCGCCGTTGACTCATCTGAATTTTAATTAAATTTCGAAATAATTCTTAATTAAATTAATAAATTACTAATCTAATCACATCATTCATATAAATAAAACTGCATATTAGATTATTAAATAAAAAATATTAATAAAATAAAATAAACTAAGCTAAATTTTTATAATAATATAAAATAAATAATTTAATATCAATCAAAATTTATATTAATTGATAAGTTTTAAATTGTGGTATGGTTCGGTTATGGTCCAAAATTATGACAATTATAATTATTATATATAAATAAAAAAATTATATTATTAAATAAAATAAAAAATATTAATAAATTAAATAAACTAAGCTAAAAATATTACAGTAATAAAAAATAAAATAATTTAACATCAACCAAATTTAAATTAATTCATAAGTTTAAATTTAAATTATAAAAAAGGACCCAAAAATTATAAGAGTAATCATAATTATACGTGAATTAAAAGATAATTTATAATGTTACTAAAAATATTACTATATAAAATTAACTAAACTAAACAAAAAATGTTTACATAAATATATAAATAAAATATAATTCTGAATATAATGTTAATAAGATTTTAAAATTTATAATTATAAAACTGATTTGGCTACATTCCCAACGATATACAAATAATAATTATTTTAAAATATTTAGTTGAACATAAACATGTAATTATAAAAATTAAAATATAATATTGCACGGTTCTGTTTTTTAGAAATTGTCTTTTAGATGGATGATGTGATTAGATTAGTAATTAATTAATTTAATTAAGAATTATTTTGAAATTTAATTAAAATTCAGATGAGTCAACGGCGGGTTTAATGATAGTCAACGCCGGAACAGTGCAAGGGGTGTCATGATTGAGGGGTTAAGTTCTAGAAGGACATTAAGTATTTGTGAGACGGAAGGATGAAATCTCAACCGTTAGATTAGATTAATATACGGTTGAGATTAAAGTTGGTTTTTATATAATGGGCGGTTGGATTTGCAAAAAACCCTAGCGGTTGAGAGTGACGGTTACTTTTTTGAATCAAATCTCATCCGTTGGATTATTAGTAATCAACGGTTGAGATCATGTCTCACCGTCTCACATATATTTATGTGTCCTCCTAGAACCTTACTCCATGATTGAGTACCGTTACAATTAAGGGGTGGTTATTTTAAAAAAAAAGTTGGAGGGGTGGTTTGTCTCAAATTGCCCCATTGGGCGGGTGGTTTTCGCTAAAAAACCCTATTTTTTCATGAAATAATGCATCACTAATTAATATAAATAGTTTTCATAGTAAAATCATATAGATGTATAGTTAAAATAACTTTATCATTTATATAAAATATTTTACGTTATATGTGATTTTTATGAAAATAATAATTAAATAAGTGGTATTTTGTAATCTTGAGCATTATATAGGTGTACCCCAACATTTAAAGGTAACGGCAAGAGGTGGTAAATTGCTAACGACGCAGTTTATAGATGACGTTTTCTGTAAATACGTATTATAGGGGTGGTTTTCATTAATTATGTCATTTGTTCGGGCGGTTTTCATTAATTATGCCAATTAAACGGGTAGTTTTGTGGAATTTATCATTTTTTATTTAACTATTGCATTGATAGATTATCAATCTCAATCACGCAAAATTTAGGTGACTCGTTTTATATAAATTGAATGTTATTTTTAATTGCAAATGTTAGATTACTCAAAATCAGCAACAAATATAATATTATAAGATCTTTTCATCTCCTAAAATATATATTCCTCTTCAACCTAACCCATTATAAAAAGACATGTTTATGTTGTAAAAGGTTTAACACCTTTCTATAAAATATAAAAGGTTAATATTATTTTTATATTTACTAAGTTAAAAATGATGTACAATGCGTAACGACTAATAAAACATTGAATAAAAATTAAAAATATATAATCAATAAAAAAAGTAAAAATTAATAACCTTTTTTTATGTTTTCCCCAATACGAAAAATTTCCTAGATCCGCCACTGATTAAAGTTGTATACCCCATACGACCCGTATTGCCCTAATACAAACTGATTCGAATGATGATTTTTGTTAACTTATATTGCAGTTTTTAATACACTTTTTTAATTCGTATAATTCACCTCTTATGTACTTGGAGTTTTAAAATCAAAATACAAATAGGATGGGACTTCTTTGTAAAGAAACACGAATGTGACAAAACAATGATTATAATTAGGGTTAATTACAGATGACCATATGTATAATATGTCATATTCCACACCGCCACCTTTATATTATAATATTACATTCAACCACCTGTATAACAACTTTCCGTTAAATATATTAACTTTTTAATATAATAATAATATTTTTATTACAATACACTACCAATATAATAAATGAATTTTCACTTTACCACCTCTATAAACGCTTCTGTTACCATTTAACCACATCTCCGTTAACATATGTGGTTATTTGCTAATGTCGATAATTATATACATAAGTAGTTGAATGCAATATTACAATATAAAGGTGGTGGCATGGAATATGGCCTATTATACAGGTGATCAATTGTAAATAACCCTTATAATTACTCTGGTACACATTTAGTGAAAATAAATTATATAGGTGAAAATCAAGTTTCCTTATGCGAGAAGAGGGACGCTTGAGCGTAAAATGACTACAAATATATGAATCAACCTATAAGATTCAAGCTAATCACCTGATTTTAGATACGAAAACATGATTTAAAAATCTATATTAAAGACAAATACGATCCAAATCCACATGAACAATTCTATTATACTCGTCATGATTCTCTCACCGTAACAATAGAGAATTTCTTGTTCGAATTGGAAAAATCCCTCATGGAAGAAACAAACATCCAAACTGCTAGGTTAATATAAGTATTCATAATTACTTAGGTTCAAGACATGTTTTGATATTTATAGCAACCAAAATGAATGCGTATCGCCGTAATACAAACTGATTCAAATGATGATTTTTGTTACCTAATATTGCAGTTTTTAATTCACTTTTTAAATTCGTATAATTCACCTGTTATGTCCTTGGAGTTTAAAACAACAATTGCGAAAAAAACAACGTATATAAAAAACATATATAAAAACAACACTGTATATAAATGTGCTGAAAAGCATGGAACCGACTCTTCAAATATTGGTTTAAGGGTACTTGTGAAACAATTTACTTGCAGGAATAAGTAACAAACAAAGTATGCGAAGCACGTTCAAATAAAAAAAGCCTTCAATCATTTTGTCACCTGTGACTGTATATTCATACTAGATAAATAAAAATGAAGTGTAGTTTACTCCCACACCGACTGATAGAAAAGAATCATGATTAAAAATCAAAATACAAATAGGATACGACTTCTTTATAAAGAAGCACGCAGCCTGATGGGGGCAGGACAGGGGTTCTACGGGGTAGGATAGAGGAAATAATTTAATTGGCTTGAGAATGGGGATTGTCCATTTCCTGACCAATTTTTTTTAAAAAAAAGAAGCACGCAGCCTTGCAATGAATACATAGCGAACTGTTCTTTCGCCTTTTACTAAAGAATACCGTGTGCTCGTTATTAAAGAGGCATATGCCATTTTTTGGAGGGTATAAACTTTTTGGTTTCAACCCCATCAAATCTAATCCAATATTTTGTTAATCTGATCAGAGAGTTTATCACTTACCTAATCAATATCCAAGTGTCAGCATTGAGTAAACGTAAGGCAAAGTGACAAAAAAGCAATTACACTCACCCCGAAAACTGTTGCAAATCAGCAGCAGTTGCTGGAAATCATTGTTGGTAGAAGATGAGTTCTAAAATCATTCACTGCAATGGAACTAGACATTTTACACTACACCATTTTACCCCTAATGAAACAAAAACGATAATTTGTCGCATAAAAATAATGTTGCTTAAGTTTTATGCAACGATAACAATATGTTGCATAAAAACGTCGTTGCATAAAGACACTTTTGCAACAAAAATCAATACAACCGCTTCTTTTATGTGGCATATGTTGGAAATAATACAAATACCAAATTAACAAAAATTGAAATTTTGTAAAAAACATCTTATGCCACATTTGAAAATGCCACAGTGATGTGTTGTTGCATAAACCCGATCGATGCGACATATCTAATGGCACGACTATTAACACGTTGCAGACCCTAAACCAAAAATAATATATATTGGAATAGCTTTTGTTACAAATCAAAAACTTGTATTCATTTTTGGATAAGTAGAAAAATTAAAAAGACTATTTTCTCAACTTCAATCTTCTCTCGTATTCTGTCACGAAGCTCTAATTATATTTATGCACTGAAGTTTGAAGTAAGACTTAAGAGATCAAGCATCTTAAGAGTCTCATAACATTAAGGGTCAAAGGGTGCAAGGGATTTAAACATGAAGTTCTGCTCCTCCATATCATCCTAGCTCGTTGTCCGAATATGGAGACTCTCCATATCTAGTTGGCTAGGCAAATTGAATATGGTGCACAAGGCACACGTCCAAAACTATAATGTAGCTCCCACGCTCATCGAGTAAAATCAAACTTGTTTACTTAAGATCGGCCTAGACTAATAGTATGAAACTTGCTTCGCGACACTCTTATTGAAGGATAATCAAATGTAGCTCACCGAGTCAAATTGAACAACTTCAAATCTTCTGAATGTATTTTGTTATTCAATAAATATAGACAAGCGACAACTTTTTAAAAAAAAATGTTGATAATATTTATATGAGAAACAAATCAATTTGTTAAACACTAAATATAAAGATATCCTACAAATATCAAACACTAAAATATACGGAAAGGTAATTCCAAATTTACTCTAACTCTCCTGATTTTTTGAGCCTCGCCATAAATTTTGATTTTGAATTTTGAATTTTTTATTGAAAATTCAATTTAATCAAAATCAAAATTCAATTTCACATTACAATTCAAATTTGTGTGTTTATAGTTATACAGATTAAAAAACTTCTGAAAAACTAATGAAATGTTGTGTATGGAGCCAAAAAATTTAAGAACATTATATTATCAAACTTTTGGAGGGAACATGAAAATTTTGTGGGGGTAAACTTAAAACAACAGCCTTCAGCCGCAGCCCCCAACTTCTCACCAAAGGTTTACACAGATTAAGCAGACATCTATCGTCTACTTCTACATTCCATCTTCGTGTTCTTTACAATAGTGAGCAAACCACAATTCACTAGTCCCACTCACTGCACATTCGGAGTTTATTGGTGTTGGAGGTTTGTAATTGCTTTTGGAAGCAAGTATGCAGATCTGGCTCTGATGGCTCAGCGTTTATATCCCAGCGCATATACCAACTGAAGCAATTCTGGCACCGCTACAGGCTGAATTGAAACTGGCTAGGTAAGGGGTCGTTATGATTGTGATATTGTTGCTTCTTTTGTTAGACAAGTTTCCTCAGATATGACTTGCCCTTTTATCTTTTTACGGTTTCCTCTGATGACTTCTTTTGTTTTTAGGTCCATTGTAAACTTCAATGTTAGTTGAAGAAAACAAAGCTGTGTAGTAGTGCAGTTGCCGCTAAGCTCAAAGCATTAGAGGAGAAATGGGAATCTCGGTTCAAGGTATTAGAGGAGCACATTCAAGTGAATGAAGCTGCTGTTGGTGTCGCTTCCCCTGCTGGTGCCCGTTGTGCGAGTGAAGGCGCTAATTGTGTCCCTAACGGCCTAACCATGTCCCCTAATCGTGTCCTTTGAACTATGAAGCTGTACACTTTTTGAATTATGAAATTGTGAATTCAGGTTGTACATTTTGATGTATGGAACTTCCTTTTTGAAATATGAAATTATGTATTCAAGGTTTAGAAAACTGAGTTGAACAGATCAAGTTAACAGGTTTATTAGTAAATGAGTAGTTTAATTAGAGTTTATAAGACGTAAAATTGTTGTTATATAAAACACAGAATGAGGTTGCATATACTAAAAAATGGTTGTTGCATAAAATTGGACTTATGCCACGTTTTCCTTGCAACATGATTTGTTTGTCTCGTAAGATATACTTTATGCCACATGCACAAAATTGTACATGTTGCATAAATCGATGCAACGAGGGTTACGCAACGTTCACTTATGCAACGACGGGTCGTTGCGTTTCATTTTAAGCCATATTTTTAGACTATAGACCACAAATTTTCTAACGTTGCATAAGAGGTAAAATGGTGCAGTGTTAATGCTTGGATAAAAAGCAATGACATACACCACAAAAACTGGTTGCTAAGGCAACTCATCATGTATGGAAAAAAGGATAAACTACACTGTTGGTTGCTATCCATCGTATCATTTAGATAACGGTTGTGATGATCCAAAAATATGTACAGAGTGAGAGAAGCCCAGTCAGTGAGTTCAATAAGGGTGCTAAGACAAGGTGAGTCCATAAAATGAATAACTTCAAGTCTCGTAGATTATAACTTGGGTTAATAGCAGTAAACCACCATTATAACACCCCGCTTTGCAGTAAACCACAATTTTAACAACTAATTACGAAATGCCTATATTATAATACCTCCGTTATCAAAAAACCACCATTGACACTATTCCGTTAAAACTTCTGTGAAGTGCGTGTACGCGTGGTAATAAAATATTATTTTATATCTAAATTAATTACCAAAACCACTATTATAATCTCAGTTTTACGAAAAATCCACCATTTTAATAACTTATTATCAGAATACTACTAACTGCACTGTTCATGCTAGATCAGAGGCTCATATGATAATTTTACTTGTTGATAAGTATATACTAGCTACATGGTGCTTCAGTTTAATCTCGATGGAAGTCAATGAAGAAAATAATGTTAGAAAATGCAAAAAGAAACTCTTGTTTGAGAGTTTATTATCAATGTTTAATGATTATCTATTGCACGATTCAAATATAAATAATTTTTTCGTTTTATCTTATGAAATATGATTTATTATATCACTACTTTTAAACTCTAATTGTTTTACTATATTGATCTTAAAGATCGACTCTGAGTTAAAATATTACAGCTTCTCACCACACCTGCAGCTGCAAATATGCTTCCATTAGGTTTTGTGTCTAGTATGGATTATGAATTAATAAACGTATATTGTCTTTCTAATCAAAGATAGCCACAATCATAGCCTCAACCTCATTCCATAACCTCAACTAATCAAATTTTTTGTAATTTTTTTAATTTGTTGACTATTCTTATTGCTGATATTTTTCAAATTTTTATTATCTGTTCTATTAGATATATAATGCACCATTTTCAATACAGTTAATTCATCAATAATATAAACTTTTTATGTTATATAGGAAAATGTTAAAGCTTTTATAACATAGACGTGTCTTTTATAGTAGGTTAGGTTCAAAAGGAATATTTATATTTAGAGATGAAAAGAAATTGTATCGGCTGCTTATTTTGAGTAATCTAACATTTGAAATTAAATTAAATCTTCAATTTAATATTAAAAAATCATTAAAATTTATGTGTAACAGAGATTAATAACCTATCAATATCAATAGTTAAATAAAAAAATTAACGATAAAATATTGTTCATATAAAACTGAAAGAAAAACTAACATAAAATCGTGGATCATATAAAACTGAAGATAAACTTTTTTAAATCTAAAATTTATACTGATGACATCCAATTTAGCTTATTTCAAGTAAAAACTTTAGTAGCATTTTAAGATTATGAATTGATTTTATAAAAACTAATATTTCAATTGAATAAAATGTATTGGGGGCCTAGGCCCCGCCCCCATCCCATGTAGTTCCGCCCCTATCTATATAGTCAGATGTTGGTTTTTGATAATTGGGATATTAGAATAGAGTATTTTTATAATTATTTGTTAAAATGGTGGTTTTTTACAAAACGAGACATTATAATGGTGGTTTTTTGAAATCATCCGAATTAAAATTATATACCCATGCGTCGTATGGCGCTTGTTTTACAATTTCTAACGGAGTTGTAAAAATGGTGGTTTTTTGCAAAACAAGACATTATAATGGTGGTTTTTTGAAATCATCCGAATTAAAATTATATACCCATGCGTCGTATGGCGCTTGTTTTACAATTTCTAACGGAGTTGTAAAAATGGTGGTTTTTTGCAAAACAAGACATTATAATGGTGGTTTTTTGAAATCATCCGAATTAAAATTATATACCCATGCGTCCTATGGCGCTTGTTTTACAATTTCTAACGGAGTTGTAAAAATGGTGGTTTTTTGCAAAACAAGACATTATAATGGTGGTTTTTTGAAATCATCCGAATTAAAATTATATACCCATGCGTCGTATGGCGCTTGTTTTACAATTTCTAACGGAGTTGTAAAAATGGTGGTTTTTTGCAAAACAAGACATTATAATGGTTGTTTTTTGAAATCATCCGAATTTAAATTATATACCCATGCGTCGTATGGCGCTTGTTTTACAATTTCTAACGGAGTTGTAAAAACGGTGGTTTTCGATAACGGCGCTATTATAATAAACTCATTTCGTAATTAGTTGTTAAAATGGTGGTTTACTGCAAAATAGGGTATTATAATAGTGGTTTTCTGCAGTTACCCCTTATAACTAAATACAGTTGTATCATTTTCTCTAGAGTAGTTTATTAATTCCCCAAAGGCATTTGAAGGTAAATAAAAACCACAGAACTTTAGTTTATGATTTTTTGTTTAAAGGCTCGAGTACCGACAGTGAACTCAGACATCCGTGTACTGAATTTGGCCCAATAACCTTTTTCCATTTGAAATGCATTTTCCAATCTATATACATTATTTAGCAATGCAAGATAAATGAGTTATGGAATGCCTACTTATTAGCCGCTCATCTGTACTTTGACTTCCAACAAGAGTAAAGTATTTATTGCAATTTTGACTACATTTACTTCAAACTGTTGCACCCACAAAGAAGAATTCTCTCAGGTACTACTAGTAGTACTTATTTGGTTACCTGTTGACGAGGTTTAATTTGGATAGCGCAATATCCATTTTACGATCAGATACATCTCATTTATTGCTAAAAGTTGGCATGTTGATCACCAAGAGGCTGCCAGGCTGCGAACCAAAACGCATTCATTGCTAAAATTGTCGTGAACACTGAATTTTGATGCTACTAACTAATCAAAACACTCATGTAGAACCTCAGCATTTGTTTGCTATTTTGTCTATTCAAAATTCTTCAACCATTATCCATTGTCAAGCTATGGTTTTTTACCAATCACGTGTGGGTGGCAAGGAGTCTTCATAAACTCCTTAACTTAAAGGTCAAGAGTTTCATCCATAGCCTCACCAATATTCCTGCCTTGAATGAGGCCTTTCCTATTCTCTCTCATATTCTCTTTCCTACTCTCCATGTGTTGGAGTCTTTCCTATGTAATAGTTTTGGTTTCAAAGGTCATGTAATGATATAGTTTCGATTGAAGATCAGTGGCGGAGCTACATTGTTAAGATAGGGGTCATTTGACCCCATTAAATATGTGATTAAACAGACACTTTACTTACCTAAATGAGCTTTGACCCCGTTTAAAATTATAAATTGACCCCATTGAAACATCAAAAATACAACATGAGACAATAATAATAGTATAAAAATATTTATAAAGATTCAAATGACCAAATTAAGGAAAGTAATCGTCAAATTTATTATCTTAATGAATGACAGCTATGTAAATAAACAAATAAAAATTTAATCAGTCAGATTTTAGTAAGTTATATTTTATTTATTTGTATTTTATTTAAGTTTCATTTGAGATTATGTCGAATAATCATGCAAATACTTCGTCAACAATTTTTTCCTACAAGCATAAATAAAAAAATTATTTTACTGAAAAATAATTATAATTTTTTATATTTATCTTAATTTTAATTTTATTTATTATTTATTCATATATATTCTTTGACCCCGGTAATATTTTTTCCTGGCTCCGCCACTGTTGAAGATCATGTAATAGATTGGTCATGTAATGGTATAGTTTCCATAGTGAATTGTAATGCTCGAGTTGAGCTTATAATATATCCATTGTAATCAAAAAAATTCTTCAACCTATATCCATTTTCAAAGTCAAGCTATGGTTTCTTACCAATCTACGTGTGTTTTTTGTTTTGTTAATGTAAGTGTGTAACCAATCAGAGTTGAATAAATCTAATAAATCCAAATGAAAGCCATCCATGTGTTTAAAAATGGAAGAAATGATAACCCCAAAAATATAGTTTTCATCCCACAAACCTCAGAACATGGCAACTTGATAATGCATGCATGAATATACAATTTATTTATTATAGCATTGAGTCGAAAGACCAACAAACCGAGCAATCAGCGGCCCCATACATTGGTTTGGTTCGCCACCCCATGTGAGTTGCTAGCTACTAGGTTGTTTATCCATCGAGATGCCACGTGTCAGAATGAGAATGAGACTCGTGGCTCCACGTCACTGTTGATTGATAGTATATGAGTTGCTTGGATGGTTGTTTTTTGGGAGATTGGAATGGAAATTTACGGCACAATTTGCGGATTATTTTGACAGGCTTAGAATGAGGTTAATTGGCGTTGAAAATGTGTTAGGTTGATTTTTTCAACTAATAAAAAGTCAATTATTATTATTAGTACACTATTTGCATGATGAATTCCAACTTCTCTGTATTTACATTTACATAATTTAGGATCAATTTTATATACTTTTTCTAGACGAAAATACTTTGGTAAAACTAACTCAATAAATATATCAGAGAAATGTTCTCAAATGACCCTCTCCCAATGAGTTTGATGACATATGTTTGTGTCATGTTGTTCATGCATGTGCTGCATTAGTATGATTCTGAATTAGATGGGTGGAGATTTAGGACTAACTGTTGTAAACATGTGCGGTGTGCCTACATCATTGTCAATAAAGACCTAAAGACAATGACATCATGAGATTGAAAAAGAATTATCTAAAAAGAATTTAATATTTGATTCTCAATTTTTTTGAAAAATGATCATTTTTTAAATTAAAAGAGCTTCTTATTCGTTCCTTATGCATTTAACAAAGGAAACTAATACTAATTTATATTGTCTTGTCCGGAAACGTCCTAATAGACACAACTTTTTGGCCCATGTGCATATGGGAGGTTACAAGGTCAAGACATTTATCATTTTGTGGATGAAAACAATGGTTTGTTTAAGATTAAGGATGATTAATATTTATATTAGGAAAGATAAAGATACCGCACTTAATAACAACCTATTCTAGTTCAAACATGGGCAGTTTAAATCCATGTGGAACTGTCTTTTTGTTGGCATGGATTTTCAAATTTGGCGCCATGTTTAGTTGTTAGCAAAAAGAGTGATTTGAAATATGCCAACTTTAATGTTCATTAACAACCTTACAATATCAAACTAAAATCGTAATTTAATTAGTTGCTATGTCATTTCAAGAACATAATTGATTTATTGTGATCTAAACACTCATCAATCTCGTTTTAATCAATTTAATGATCCTAATATGATTACAAGGTCCTAATATTGAAGTCATATTGACAATGGGAATGAGATCACATGTTGCGTGCATCATTTTACCGTCAAAATAAATGACATGACTTTAAGTTTCAATTTTTAAAACTACGTTGTTTTACTGTGTGTTTTTATCATTTTAAATTTGAGTTGTAGTAAAACTACATAATTTAATATGTTTCAATACTTTTCGGAATGATATATAATGTCGCACTGAACTAAGCATTTGTACCAAACTTCATGGACATATGGCTTCTCATGCGTCGAAAAAAGTAGTGAACCGTTGTAATTGAAATCTAAAATCAAAGGAACATTGAGTGAGTGGGTGTGTGGGAACATCAAACATGAAAGGTGGTTTATACGGAGCGGTTAAAGTTTGACCGAATAACATTTGCAACTGTTACTTGATAGACTTTCCCAAAAATCTCCCGTAAAAACGCCATAAATCACGACGCAGCATTTTCCATTCGGCCCCACTTGTTTTATCTAATCACGCTTACTCACCCCACAATTAACTTTAACTTTCTCTATTTAAACTCCACATTTCAATACCCACAAACCAACCAACCAAACACACACTTCTCTTTAATTCAGTTTCAGTAGAGCAAATGGCTCAAACTCCAAACTCATTCCCTAGCATTACCTATATATTCAAATGGTAGTTTTTGGATAATGGAGATATTATAATAGAGTCATTTCGTACTTAGTTGTTAAAAGGGGTAATTGCAGTAAACCACCATTATAATATGGTGTTTTGCAGTAAATCACCATTATAAATTTTTTTCCGAAACGAGTCTATTATAACATCGCCGTTAATAGAAAACCACCAATTTAACTGTTCCGTTAGAAATTGTAAAACACGCGCCATACGACGCGTGGGTATATAACTTTAATTCAGACAATTTCAAAAAACCACCATTATAATATCTTGTTTTGCAAAAAACCACCATTATAATATCTTGTTTTGCAAAAAAACCACCATTTTAACAAATAATCACAAATGACTGTGACTATGATTGTGGCTATCTTTGATTAGTAAAGCATTACGTGTTTATTAATTTATAATCCATACTAGACACGAAACCTAATGGAAGCATATTTGCAGTTGCGGGTGTGGTGAGAAGCTGTTATATTTTAGCTCAGAGTCGATCTTTAAGATCAATATAGAAAAACAATTAGAATTTAAAAGTAGTGATATAATAAATCATATTTCGTAAGATAAAATGAGAAAGTTATTTATATTTAACTTCCATCGAGTTTAAAAGAATTGAACCGTGCAGTCGATAATCATTAAATATTGATGGTAAACTCTCAAACAAGAGTTTCTTTTTGTATTTCTTACATTATTTTCTTCATTGACTTCCATCGAGATTAAATTGAAGCACTATGTAGCTAGTAGATACTTATCAACGAGTAAAATTATCATATGAGCCTCTGATCTAGCATGAACAGTGCAGGTGGTAGTATTCTGATAATAAGTTATTAAAATGGTAGTTTTTCGTAAAACTGAGATTATAATAGTGGTTTTCGGTAATTAATTTCAATATAAAATAATATTTTATTGCCACGTGTACACGCACTTGACGGAAGTTTTAACGGAATAGTGTCATTGGTGGTTTTCTATTAACGACGATGTTATAATATACTCGTTTTGAAAAAAAAATTATAATGGTGGTTTACTGCAAAACACCATATTATAATGGTGGTTTACTGCAATTACCCCTTGTTAAAATGATGGTCTTCTGCAAAACAAGTTATTATAACAGTGGTTTTCTGCAATAACTGTAGTTAATGTAAACCTAAATCAATCTACTTAATCAGCTCAAGTCATTGCTAGTGATAGTTCTTAACATAATAAATTCATGCAATTTGATTTCAATCGAGTGATAAGAAATAAACATGAACATATAAATAAAACTTGTTGTTTATGCAGTAACATTGTTTCGCAGGAACAGAGCAGTGATCTTTCTAAAACTAAGTCCACTAAACTGAGGGAGAATGGACGGTAAATTCTTCAAGATGACTCTTGGAAAAGTTGCTGCCCATCTGGAAGAAGGGAATGGATGGACAAAAGAAAGGAAGGTGAGTCTTTCTGAAGGATTTAAAGTGCATCAGGATTCAGGTGGAGATTGTTAAGAATTCTGATGCTCAAGCATGATAAAGATGAGAATGAAGTAAAGCCAGATCAAGTATTTTGAATGATTAAGCTAAAGTCAATGGGAGTCAAGGCACATAGGTTATGCTAGCAGCCAAGTCAGTTTGAGATGACAAATAGCATATCAAGGAAGAAACAGGCTGGAGCTAAGCTGGACCAAAATGAAGTGCACGTGACTGGAAGAATTAATAAGGACATGATTTAAAGTGGAGTCAATGGTCAAGATTGAATGGGGCAGAATCAGATAAATTTTAGAAATGCCCCCATCTCAAAATAAAACTTCTCAAATGCCCTGTTTCTTGAAATCATATCCTAAATGCCCTACTTTGTAATGATTCCGGTTTTATCAAAACCGGATTGCTAAAATTTAAGAATTAGGGTATCAATCCGGTTATTCTAGAACCGGACTGATTACAACCCCCAACGAATTTGTTCAACTTTTAAGAAACCGGGTTAGATAACACCGGAATCCTCTTTTTCTCTCACATCAGTTGTCGGCGCTTCCTCCCAAGCCTCCAATTACCGATGCTAAGTCGACGAAACCTCCAATTTGCGACCCTCAAGTCGATGATATGTCAAGGCTTTCGTATTTTGTACGTGTGGGATGTCATTGATCTCAGATTTATGACGGAAAAAGAGAAATTGAAGGCAAGTTTTTGTCGTTTCCGGTGTTTGGATGAATCCGGTTTTGCAGACACCGGATTCTATTATTCTTCTAATGAATTCGGGTGACTTCGTTCAATTTGAATGATTTGAGACCAGTCCGATCTTGGGGCAATCAGAACTAACATTTTGTTTGAATCCGAGTTTGTGAAGCCCGTAATCATTGAGAAGTAGTGCATTTGGGATATGATTTTAAGAAATAGGGCATTTAGGAAGTTTTATTTGGAGATGGGGGCAATTCTAAAAATTTATCCAGAAATCATATAAAAGGGATTAATTAAAGGCAGAGCTGGAGACGAGAGAGACATGAGATTGGGAATTAGGATTCGCGATAAAGAACTCAGGACGATTCTTGACGGAAGATTCGCGTCGATCGTAATCAAAGAGTGAAGTGCAGCAGACGGCTAAGAACGGTGGAGTTTGCGTCATCGTAGGCGTAGTTGTTGTTCTTGTGCCCAGAGCTGTGAAATTGGTTTCTCAGATCGGAAATTGCTTGATATTGAAATCTGTAATTTGATACTCTTTGATCTAATGGATTTAGGGATTGATAGTGAGCCTAACATGGAGTAAAGTCGTTTTCGGCATATAACCACGGTAAAAATTAATCTTAACAACATTCCCGAGATAACAGTTTCTCTATTAAGCCTGACAAGTTTGATCAGAGTAGGACAATAGTAATTAGTTTCCTTCGTTGCAATTTTAACCTATTAGAGGGTATTATATCGTCGGTGAACTATATGATAAATTTTGCCCAATTCTGGTGGCTTCCGGCAATCCTGGTGATATTATTATTGGTTTTCGTTTATTAAATTGCATACTCTTGTTTGGAGTTCTTGAAGGTACAAAAGATTCTAAGTTCAAGGAATAAATAATTAGAAAGAAGCGTTCAACATTCGATCACAATATACTGTACGAGAGAAAATTTCTTTGGAGATAGAGGTTTAGAATTGAGTATCTTAGAAAGGGTGATATGAATACTAAATTTAGGATTTTGACTATGAGAAAGAACTTTTTCGGTAACAGAGACATTGTTTTGGATAAAATGATTAATGTTTAGAAAAAATCCATGAGTAATACATTGATATTTACTGATCTAATTTTTCTATTATTAACTCATCTAAGATTAGATATTACAAAATATCCATTATGTCATATATGATTTTGTTGAAGAATGTTGAATATCATATTGTTGGATTGAGTGAATTTACATTATCAGTTGGATTAATGGATGTTATTTTTGAAATTTTTTACAGTGTATCATATACAATATTTTATTTTAATTAAAAATGTACAGGAGAATTTAAGAATTTGATTAATCAATTTCGGTGAAGTCAAAAAGAAAAAAAAATTCACTAGGCGAGAGCGGACAATTTCAATCAATGTTAGAGGCTTGTATTTCCAAATTTCGATTGTCTTAAATCGGGATTTACTATATATAAGTTTGAAAAAAATAATTTTTGAGTCTGTTTGTTCAGTTACAGAACTTCCAAAAAGCAAGTACTTTAATAATCGAGAATTTTATTTAGTTAAATTTCCATTACCTTGTCTTATTGGAGCAGTCTTTTTCAGTTCAAGATAATAACAACTAAAAATGATGTACAATTAGAAACTTTCAGTTAAATCATGACAGGTCTAGGTAGTCTACTTGTTTGGGTATTCAAGACTTATTATAGATACTATTCAAGAAATGTCTGTAACTCAGACGAATGTCAAATGAAACACATAGTAAACTTTGTTACCCAGCTCAGTTCAACATGGCCTAATCAGAAGGGGTTATCCTCCAAGCCCATTAAAAATAGATTTATTATAGCATTATATTAGTACACAAAATTATTTGTACAAAGACTCATATTTTGCAATAACACTACTACATACCTAAATCCATTGATGAACTTGAACTGATATGCTGAATGAAATCCTGGGTAGGTACTTTCAGTCTATCCGGATGTTCCTGTGCAACTAACTTCGGTAGAACGTGTATCATAACCCATATTTATAGCTGTGCACAACCAGCCATAAATTGAGATAATTACCAAATCCGTCTCTCAAGAATATTTATAAATATATCTAAGGTATCTGCATATAATATCTCATAACCAAATATATCACACTCAAATCTTAACTAATATTTGATCACATTATCTTTAAGATTATTTCCTTGATAATAGCAATTATTCGAATATAATGTGGTTCCTAAATAGAATAAATAAATTATTCTAATATCGAATACCTCCTGGAGTTACTTTAGGCAATTCTGATATCCAAGAAATCTCGACAATATCTCTCACCAGTTGAGGTGAGAATTTGCTTCATATGATACTGCTTTGTCCTTGAACATCACTTTGAAGTGAGATATCAGTGAAGCTTGTTATTGGTTGTAATTTATCTTGCTTAGCCAAAACATTGTCACTTGTATCATTACATAAATTGGTACTCACACAACTTATTAATCTCATGCAATATGTCTGTTATTCCTACACAGATCGGTCCAAGGCAATTGTCACACACTTGAAAGGTGACAAAAATTGTGAAAAATGTTTTAATGTGGTTCCTACTCTATTGAACGCATGCCTCTCGAGACTCGACGTGTAGTTATTCAATGAAAAGATGCTTAGGAGAAGATGCATGTTTTATTCTTCAAAGAATGTACAAAACATTTTGTAATGTTGGTAGACCCAATTATCAACTATTAGACTAGAAGTATGTTTTTGTTGAAGAGAATGGATCAAATAAAAAGTGCTAGATTGGTTATAAAATGCAAACAAATCTAAACCACCCATTAGATTTCAATCAACGGTTATAATTAAAGAATATTAATTAATACAAAAAATTACAAAAGGGCAATAATGGAAATACACGCATAATATATTTTTCAAATATTCTCATTAATAACAATCCCTTATTTTAAGGGATTGAGTAACGGACTTTCAATTTTTTAAATTCAGACTCATTGATATCCACCCATTAATATTTTTCAAATATTCTCATTAATATCATGTAAATTTCATGTGTTTAAATAGTCTTTTACAATATCCACTACTCACTGCTATATAGCATGAATCACGATTTGATAGAATCATACAATTAATTAATTTAAATTCAGACTACTCATACATTCTGGCATGATTTACGATTTGATAGGATATGATTCTAGAATCATACAATAGCAAACTATGAATCATACCAATTTCAAGTATTTAAATAGCCTTTTACAATATCCACGGCTCGCCGCTACATAACATGGATCACGATTTGCGCAATTTAAGTTTGTAATAGTGTATGACCCATGAATCATATTATAGCAAATCATGAATCATAGTATAGCAAATTATGAATCATATATGACAAATTGTGAATCATAGCATAGCAGAGCATGAATCATATCACGGCGAATAATGAATCATAGGATAACAAATAATGAATCATATTATAGCAAATCTCGAATCATAGTATTGCAAATCATGAATCATGATATAGCAAATCACGAATCATGATATAGCAAATCATGAATCATAATGGGTCATTTAATGAATCGTGTTAAGAATATAAACCAGAACATAATATAAGATTCAACATATGATTCATGATCTGACATTGTATGATTCATGAATCATACGGGGTCATTTAATGAATCGTGTACTAACAAATGCTCTTAAGCTAAGTGATAACACAATAAGAACCAATTACAACAGACATGTACAAATAGTTCACACATAAGGATGATCTCACACACAATTCTGTATATGATTCATGATTTGCTTCAACATGATTCATGAATCACAGGGGTCATTTACTGAATCATGTTGAAACCAATCCTGGCCAAAACAGCAGCCTCCTCTTTAGAAATATATTGAAGCCTCTTTTCAAAATCATCACCATGTATCCTAAAAATGCCATTCCATATCCTCGAAATAATTCCTTTTTGCTTCTTCTTCACAACAATTTCCTTCTTCTCAACACTTTCTGCAACTCCCTGATCCTTAGTTGAATCCTCAGCCATTCCCTAAACTCCACCAAGCAAAGTAAATAATCAATTTCTGCTTCCACATTGAAACTCATCATTAAAAAACCACACTAGAATCATCAACAACACTCCCAAACCGTATATCCTAACACAGACATACCTCCTGCTAGTCAATCAACAATCAACTCTCCTTCTCCACTAAATCAGTTTTAAAAATTACCAAATCTGCTCTCCAACGGATGGCAAGATCCGTAAAGGCGGAAGATCAACGGATACTAACATCAACAAAAATCAAAATCAAGAAAACAATTCATCTAGTTACAACTAAATCCTCTGACGATTCATTTCGAATCCAAATTTGATAACAATCCACAACAACTGAACAACAATCACATCAACAACAACTTGAAATCAGATATCAAAGTAAAAAACGGATCTGCCCGTACCTTAGCCGGCGATCGGCTGGGTGAGATTCGGCCTTGTCGTCTCGTTTCTTCTTCCTTTGATTGAATTCGGCCTTAAAGAAAAAGAGCTACAACCTTAAAACTCAACAACCTCCGAATCCCATCCCAACTCCAACACCCACAGCTCCGCCCTGTTCTAATACGACTCTCTCCCTGCTAAATCGGGAGACCCAACTGAGAATTCAACTTCCCCATCAACACGCATCTGCGGAAATCCACTCAAACGATTCCTCAAGTGGATTCTGAATCGATCAACGGATTGAAAAGGTCGAGCCTTTAGCCCTCAAGATAGAGACTTTTTCGCTCTCCGCTGCCCACCCTTCTTTGAAATCAATTTCGGAAGACGATTGAAACTGTACGGATCGCTTTCGCTCTCCGCCGCCCACCCTTCTTTGATTGACTGATCGTGCGTGAACGGGATTTTCGGGAACAATATCAAAACCACCTCATTCTTGATTTTTTCTGGACTAATTTACCCTTTCTACGTTTCTAAAATAATGATATCGTATTTAATGTTTCGTTTAATTGCATTTCGACCCCCCAAATTAATAACCGTCCGATCTGATTATTTAACGATCCAGATCTGTTTGTATTTTATAACTCAAATCTACTTTTCACCTGATCCTTACTCTTTGTTGAATATTGTTTGACTACTTTTGTACTATGCGTAAAACTAATGTACGCTAATGTTTGGTTACTAACGTTCTTAAAAGCAAATATTTTAAAATGATAGAATTTTTTTGTTAAATTTGGATTACTTTGTCTTGAGAAGTCTTTTTTAGTTCAAGATATTATGATGGCAGGTGTACGATAGTTGATGGCCAAACAAATAATTATCACTATAAATGATGTACAATTGGAAACTATTTGTTAAATCAACTGGAAATTGATAATTCTAGGTAATTTATTTGCTTTAGTGTTCAAGACTTGTTCGAGATATTGTTCAAGCAATTTATTAACTTGGATGAATGTTAAATAATCAAGTTCAACACATTGTGAGCCTAACCAGGGGGCTTTTCCTCCAAGCCAAGTGAAAATAAATTCATTACAAATATTTAAAATGAGAGAATTTTTTCGTTAAATTTGAATAGCTTTGTCTTGGGAAGTCTTTTTTAGTTCAAAATATTATGATGGTAGGTGTACGATAGTCGACGGCCAAACAAATAAGTGTAAATTTTAGAAAACCATATGTATAATAGGCATATTTACAGAAAACCACCCTATATTACGTATTTACAGAAAACCACCTCTATAAAGTGCATCGTTAGCAATTCACCACCTCATTACTGTTCCGTTATAAGAATCGTTAAGCGCGTGATTACACATACATGCTACCACCTATATAAATACACGCATTTATAGAAAACCACCTATATAATACTTATATTTATAGAAAGTCAACCATATAAAAAACTATGATACACCTATTATATTTGATTTGAATTCATTGCATTTCCTTTTTATTTATACAAAATTATATGAATCAATCCGATATGAATATTTTTCATCATTTAATCTTATATTTATTAATCATTATTTAAAAAATTAAAGGACAAATAAAAATTATTGTTAAATTAATTTTTGTGTTGATTTAAATATTTTCTTTCATAAAATAAGAATTTGTTTTATGAACCATAATAGATTATTACTTTCAATCATAAAATATGAATATTTTTTCATGAAATAATACATCATGGTTCATGAAACATATCATTTATTAAATAAAAATTAAGGTTCATGAACCGTAGTATACCATGAACTAATAATTCTTGCAACAATACGATATGAATATATTTTCATCATTTAATCTAAAATTTATAAATCATTATTCAAAAATTATGTATATTTTAAAAAAATTAAGGAATAAATAACAATTTTATCATATGTTTTGTTATGTTATAAATAGCATTAAATATTTTATTATATTATACTGAAAACATGTATCCGATGTATTTTTTAATTTATGTGAAAATTATTAACTAATCTTTTTGAATATTTAAAATCACTAATTAATATGAATAGTTTTGATAATAAAATCAAATAGATGTATAATTAAAATAAATTTATTATTTATATAAAATATTTTACTTTATATTTAATTTTATGTAAACAATTATTAAAGATTTGGTATTTGTAATTTTAAGCGATATAGATGGTTTTCTGAAAATTTATCTTAAATAAAGGACTTTAGTCGCGCGTGTACACCAACATTTAACGGTAACGGCACGATGTGGTGAATTGCTAACGACACACTTTATAGAGGTGGTTTTCTATAAATACGTATTATAGGGGTGGTTTTTTGTAATTATGCCTATTATATAAGTGGTTTTCTGGAATTTACCCAACAAATAATTATCACTATAAATGATGTACAATTGGAACTTATTTGTTAAATCAACTGGAAATTGATAATTATAGGTAGTTTATTTGTTTTAGTGTTCAAGACTTGTTCGGGATATTGTTCAAGCAATATATGTAACTTGGATGAATGTTAAATAATCAAGTTCAGCTCATTGTGAGCCAAATAGGGGGCTTTTCTTCCGAGCCAAGTGAAAAGAAATTCATTACAACAAAGATCAGTATACAAAATTATATATTCACACACTCCTACTTTACAACAACACTGTTGTTATTTTAAGTGAATATGAATGATATAACTCACTTCTACCACGTTTGACATCAAACCTTAAATCCACTTGATCGGCTCTTCAGTTCTGGTTGTTCACGCGACCTTTTTCAGCCACCGTTCAGTGTTCCCTCTTGCACGATGCTTATTCTTAGATGTTGACTCGAATGCTTCGTTGCAATCAACGATCTTCACTATGAGTGTGAATCTTTCTCCGATTCAATTATGTTTTTCTCACTCAATCTTGATACAATTCACTTCTATCACGAATGGGACCAACCTTAAATGTACACTCGATCGTCTCTTCAGTTCTGATCGTTCATGCGACCATGTTCAGCGTCCCCCCTCTAACGATACTTCTGTCTATATGTCGACTCAAAATCTTCGTTGCGTTCATCTTCAGTATGAGTATGAATCTTTCGCCAATATAATGGTGTTTTTCTCACTCAAGATATTTTGAATGTTTTGTAGTCTCTTTTTTCCTCGGCTCCTTTAATATTAGTTGAGACGTAGATTCCTCAAATCAATCTTAGAATATTATCGAATCACTTTTAATTCAACTTTATATTGAATATCTTTTTATCAATCACTCCTCTTTATCTTTATTAAATATATCTCTTTAAGTCACTTTAGGCAATCTTGATATCTTAGAAATTTTGAGTATATCTCTCGCCAATTGAATGCGAGAATTTGCTAGCTTCAGATGGTATTGCTTCGGGCCTTGAAAGCACCCCAAAGCGAGCACGTTTAATGTTAAGTTGTATAGTGTTTTTTTAAAATATTGTCATTCGGATAATTGAATATCACGATAGTTACACATTTTATTAACCACATATAGTTGGAAAATGTTTTTAATGGGGTTCTTAAACTGCTTCACATAGGCCTCTCGACATGACTTAAGATGCTTAGCAGATCATGTATCTATTGTGAATCAAATGTATATATCTTTTTGGAATATTGAAAGGCCCCAATTATCATCTATTAGACTAGAAATATGTTGTTGTAGAAGATTGTTTGAAGACATTTGTACTAACACTAATTTATGCTTATGCTCGGACACAAAAGTTCTTGAAATATAGTTTCATAATGAGAGTCTTTTGAGTTATTATTCTAAGTTAGATTTGGACTGCCTTCTCTTATATAGATAAGTCTTTTTACTTCAAGATATTAAAATGGAACGTCGTATAACAGTGGATGGTCACTAAAAATGATGTATAATTTCGGTTAATCAATTAATATAATTGCATGCAATCTATATAATAATCTTACATAGATGTCAACTGTCAACATGTAGTCAGCAATCAGACACTTGAAAGGTGAAATAGTTTTGAAAAATGTTTTGAAGGTTTCCATAAACTGTTCAACGCAGGCCTCTCAACATGTAGACATTTAATGAAAAGATGTTTAGCTAAAGATGCATGTTTTTACTTATTAGGCTTGGAGTGTGAGACAGAATAATCTCTAATTGCTTGGAACACCAGTGGCGATTTCAAGGAGTATGATTGTCCGGAAAAAACCCAACATATATGTTCTTGCCTTGGTTCAATCCTTCGTCACGCCTGTCTCTGGTTGAATCTTCACCAGCTCAGCAAACAACATCTGATTGTTTTGAAGTTCGCAAGAGTAAATACTATGCGAATCTATACATTGATATTTCAGTGCAATTTTAGTAAATGACTCATTATAAATGTTGTGATTATTTTCGCTTTAGATAATTTTAAATTCATTTTTATGTGGTTAAGATTAGGAAATTTATTTTTATATGACACAAAAGTATAATTTCACCATTGTTTTTATTGTATTAACTCCATTATAACTCTCATTCTTTAAAATATTATAATAGATAAATTAAAATAGTGTCTCAAAAATTTACAAAAACTATGTTCTACATTTATGTAAATTATAAAGTGTAATTGTTAGAATTAATTACAGATGACCACATGTATAATGTTTGTCTTTATCAAACAACCACCATCTATCACTGTTCTATCAAAAATTCCATTAAATATATTAATTTTTTAATATAATAATATTTTTATTACAATACACCACCGATATAATAAATGAGTGTTCACTACACCACCTCTATAATCACTTCTGTTATCATTTAACTACCTCCATTATCAGGGGTGGTTGTTTGGTAACAACGATAATTATAAAGGTGGTCGAACGCAATATTGCAATATACAGGTGGTTCCATGAAATATGACCTATTGTACATGTTATCATCTGTAATTAACCCTAATTGTTATTATACTTGCTGTTTTGATTTTTACTGATGACTAATACCAAATTTTAACATATTTAGTAATAGGAAAGAGATCAATGAGGACATGTATTTAAACGTAGGATAGTAGGAAATTATCTCAATCGTTGATTTCTAATAATCTAACGGTTGAGATTGATAACCATCATCTCCCAACCGCCCGTATATTTTGCATATTCAACTACCAATTTAAATTAAAAACTAACTTAATCTCAACCGTCAGATCAATCAAAATCAACGATTGAAATCGTGTCCTTACGTCTTACAAAGGTTATTTGTCCTCCTGGATCCTTACTCTTTATTAATATTATTTTTTATTGAAAAAGTTTCCCTCTTCATGAAGTATGAATTTAGCACTATATATTTTTATTATACATTTTTATTTTCCCCCTAATTCTAAGCTCTGGATCCGCAACTTTGTAACACTGATGGTTTGACTAGTTTTGCACAATGGGCAACTCTGGTTTATGCTTATGTATTCTAATTGTGACAAAATTGGTGGGAAGAAATCTAGGGTAAAATTTTTGTGTTAAAGATCGTAATTGAATCAAGTAGCAGAAAATTAGTTCATGGAATTTTGTAGTAGGCCCTTAAACTTGTACAAGTTACACCCATTAAATAATTACAAACATATGAAATAATCATTATACTTCGTAACTCCCCTACCATCTAACAGATAAATACTGTGTTTATTATATTTTGTGTTGTATATTGTACTCGTTCTGCCTTCTTTTATACAGGTACATTGACAAGTCATTTAATGACTGTAATCGTAATATTTTGTATTGAACAAAATAGTGTTACAAATGTTTTCTTTGTATTGGATTTCAGAAGTTTGCGTATTCACTCTCTCTGTTACTCCTCTGATTCTACTTGAACGGATTTGCTTTGCACGAGTGAAGGTCGCGATGACTTGATTTCACTTCTGTGCTGGTAATGCTTTGGCAGGCGGTGCTCTGTGCACTTGTTGACTGCGCAAACTGGATTCCGTAGTGGAGGGCGTTGTCTTCTCTCCTTGTCTTCTCTCCTTGTCTTCTCTTCTTCTCTTCTTCTTTTCTCTTTCTTTCTCTCTTCCTCTTGGCTTGTTAATGTTTGTATATCTACAAATGAGAGAGCAACACCCTATTTATAGGGTGAAAATTCTCATTGGGCTTGTGGGCTTGTAGACATGGGCTTGCTTCATGTTTTCGGTCGGTCTTGCTTTTGGCCCAATAAACTTGTTGGGTCGGCCCGATTTTCTTTTTAATAATCAAATTGAATATTAATTCAAAATGACTATTTTATTTATTTTTTGGCACTTTCACAAACTTTTAGTGCCTACAATGACGTATTAACTTCCCATGCACGCATTAATTGTGGAATACACCTATTTGCAGAGTGCCTATGTTTGGTTGTCTGACACTAACTCGGCGTGTAAAAGAAATTGGAGATGCATAGTTTAGAGCATATTCATAACACCAAATTTGTAGGATTGAAACGGGAAAGAGTGAACTGAGGTTAATTGCATTCATTAAAGACATGCTGACAGTCGATGTTGGGCAATCAAATTGGATGTATATGTTGGTACCTTAAGAACTAGTAATCCAAGTCAAGATAGCACTATCACGTCTCTCATACCCAAGTTCATTCAAATTTATAGGTTTTGGAAAGTGGCCTTTAATAATCCTAACACTGATATTATGTTGAGTTTCATGTCCATCGACTTCGTACATGTATTATATTTTTCAGCATATATAAGAACATTGAAAACTAATCATTGATTAAGTCATTAAGATTTTCAGTTCGGCTAACAAACTAAGGATCATCTACAGTTATATCGCAATAGACGAAACTGAAACTGATCCATAACCACTAGCCATCACAATCAGGCCAAGCTCAACACGATTGACAACATTAATCACAACACAATCAGACTCAACAACCAAGCAAAATAATGGTTAAAAAATTCATCAAAATCCATAAATAATGTTCATGCTTGCCGGATGCCCCGATAATTATTTCAAAATTCATAATTAAAAAATTGCAAAAATCAAAATATAAAACAACTCGCCCAGTTGATTTTGATTTTACGCCCCCAGTCTTTTGAAAAGGTAATCTATACTAAATCACCTCGTTTTTATTTGTTTCTGGATCCGTCACTGATATTCTATATCATATGCCGACTCACACATCTACATTGGTTGACTTTAGGTTCTGCTACTTTTTTACAGCTCGCGATCTAATTTTGATCGAACAGTGAATTGCAAAAATGAACAACCAAAGTGAAGGGCATAATTGTGTACTCCTCCGGCCCCTATTATAGTGAACTATTTCTTTTTGGGTGTCTCAAAATATACTTCATATTTCCATAATGAACATTCTCATTTTTTTCTCTCTCACATTAATTTAACCTTTATCATTTAATATCTTACCTTTTAACTTCGTTCATCATTTATTATCAATCAAATCATCTCTTTTACCCAATTCATTTCTCACAATTCTTCTCTTTCTTCATTTATTATCTTCGTAAATTCTTTTTCTCATATTTCTTAATCTTTGTGCCCAATACCAAAAGTTCAATACAACAAACGACGACGAAGTGTTAGATTTTAAGGCAAGAATGCCTTAAATTGCGGACAAATAATTTATGAAAATTACAAGTAAAGTCTTAGACTTGTAAAATTGCTACACATGTGATAACGCACAATTATATGAGTTAAAAATCATCTAAACCCATTATCTTATGTTTCTTTCTCGTATCAAATGCGTCACTTTTGGTATTGTTTGAATTTCAGGAAAGAAACTCAAGAGTGCACAAAATCTTGCCCAAAAAGTAGCCGTTGGACACCAAGCTTACGTCCCTGGAATTTCCAAGCTTACGTCCAAGGATTTATTGTAAATTCAAGAGACGTAAGCTTGGTAAATTCAAGAGACGTGCGCTTGGAGTGTCCAAGCTTACGTCCCTGGAATTTCCAAGCTTACGTCTAAGGATTTATTATAATTTCAAGAGACGTGCACTTGGTAAATTCAAGAGACGTGAGCTTGGAGTGTCTCGAGGCAGCATTTATGAGCTTCGAAGAACTCAACAAATTTGGCCAATTATGGCCAAATCCTTCCACTATTCGAGGACCTATTAATGCTGGAAAATAGAGGCTATAAAAGGGAGACCAATCTACACAATCTACACCACCTTTTACCACCTCTCCATCATTTTAGTTAGCACCATTTTCTTCACACTTTGGACATCATCTCCAAGTGGTGTGGTGTGGTGTGGCGTGGCTGCTGGATTTGGAAGAGGAGATCATCATCAGGGCTGTTGGATTTTGCAGAGAAGATCATCATCATACTCAGTGACAAATCTCTACTCTCATCTTGTTACTTCATTGTTGTAGTTATGAATCTTATATGTAACTAAACTCACCCAATTTGGGGAATTGTTTGTTAACGTATATTGATGAGTGTTATTGCTTGATTATTTTGTGTGAATTTTATTACAATTCTTTGTGCTTGATACATGCTTGCATGTTTATTTAGAGTAGTCTGGCGGTGAACTACATTAACATGTCTTGCATGATGTTTGTTTGATATCATTTTAGTAAAGCCTAGCGGTGTAGCTATTTGATATTTATTCAAGCTATTATCAATCTTCATGAGAACTCAGCGGTTAATTGAAGACTAGGATATATAGAATTATTTACATATTATCTTAGCGGATGTATGTGTGTTGTGTCTTTAGTGGGAACAACTAAATAAATTCACATAATTTTAAGGGTTTTTTAGCGAAAACCACCCGTCCAATACCACTATTTGAACAAAACCACCCCCTCAAATTTTTTTTTGATTTAACCACCCATGAATATGAGAATTGTTTAATTTTGACAATTTTGCAGGTTTACCGGTTTTAATAACCGTTGACATAGGTTGACTTCTAATTTAATATTAATAAAACTTAATTAAATACTTTATGAACTAATTAATCTCGTTAATTAAAATAACCCTTAAACTAAAATTGGTCAAAATCGCTAGCCCTAGACTTACCGTGTCGATCCACATCTGAGACTGTGCGGCTGACGCGAAGCGCAATTGAAATTCGATCAATTCAGGAGTGGTGGTGGCCGACTCTCAGGGTCTCAAATCGACTACAAAGAGCGGGTTGAAGGAATCGGGCTATTGGTAGAGGCTGGCGAATCAATCGAAACTTTTCTAGGTATGTTGAACAGAATCCGGCTAATTCGATTTATTTTTTCTTGATTTCAAGCAAGTTATTCGGTAGTATTAAGTGGTGATTTGTATTGAAGTTTGGAAAATTTTCAGGTTCTCCAACTCAGTTTAGATGTCAAAAAATTTGAAAGACAATTTTTTTTTTGCGGCTATCCAGCCAAAGAAGCAACTGCCCAAACGGAAAAGAATTATGGAAGACGATTCTACGGTTGTCGTATGTATGGAATGGAACGAAAGGCGTGTAATTATTTTGTGTGGAAGGATGATGATTTTGGAGAAAGAGCAACGAGCGTCATTAAGAAGATCGTTAAACAAAGTCGAAAGCTTGAAGTTCAGAAATGCCAAATGAAGGAATCACTGAAGATGATTAAGTTAGAACATGAGAAATTGAAGTTGCAGATTTCCGAGAAGATGCTTGAACTTGAATTAGAGAAATCAAAAGTGGATGCGTTTCATCTTGAAATCGAAAGAGATATGCTGAAACACAAATCAGGACACTTAAATTATGTTCTATTTCTTGTAGTAATATGTGTGACATTTTATTGTATGTTTGTTATGTAGTGACTAAATGTAACTTGATGCAAAACCTGAATGTAACTTGTTTGTGTAAAACAGGTTTGTGTAAAACAGGTTTGTGTAAAACAGGGTTGTGTAAAAAAGGTTTGTGTAATGTAAGTTAAATGTAGGCTTGTTTGTGTAGTATATAACCTGTTTGCTTAGATTCAAAATACCCAGTTTAATACTGTTGTTTCCAAAATGTCATGCTTCATTTACAAAAGGTATGTTTTTCAGACAAGAGTTTACATGACCTGAATTTTACATGACTTGAAGTTCTAACAAAACATCAATACACAACCAAAAGTACATAAGTCCATGACATCATTTGATCGAGCGTCGCACAAATTTCAGTTTGTCTTTGGGATCATTTTGTGTACCCACAACTTTGTTTCTAGGCGAGCGTCGAACTGGGGGATGGTTTTGTCCATCTGAAACCCGCTTTCTTGGTGTGCGCTGAACTGGAGGAGCAGTTTGAACTGAGGTAGCAGTTTGAACCTCAACATTCAATGTTGCATTTACTTGACTAGTCATGGCAATTTCCTAAAAAGCAAAATAGACATAGTTATATAAGAAACTTGTAAACCCAGAAAATTAAATATCAAACTTCAAAATAACCTGATTACTAAATGCAAACACATAAATAACATGACATTCCCCATTTCACATTGTAAACCCATATGCAAACACATAATGCATTACACATATGCAAACACAAATAACCTGACTACTAAATGAAGCACCACATTCCACAAAGTTCCACAATACACATTACACATATGCAAACATTAAAAGCACCACATTCCACAAAGTTCCAACAGTTTGCACACTCAAAAATAAAAGGGAATTCCAAAATGCATCAAATAAGGGTTATGAACCTGAGTTGTTTTACTTCCTGACTGTGATAGTGCTTGTGAACCCATATCTTGAGATGTTTCATTCTGAAGACATAAAAATGCATTACTTCCTACTGCCATGAAAAATAATACTTAGAATAGTTTTTATTCTGAGGTTTGTACCTTTTTGTTGTAATTTTTTTTCTGAGACCGAACAGTAATCGTGCTAGAATTAGTTGGCCTCCCTCCAGCTTTTTTTGACTGAGTCACTTCTGATCTTGGTTGGTTTCGACAAGTATTTTTGTAGTGACCAGCTTGATTACAATTCTTACAGTATTTTGTTCCAACCACCCTAATCTGTTTATTCTTAGACGGGATGTCCTCTCCCACTTCCCTTCGACGAGCATGCTTCTTGGGTCTCCCTGGCTGAACAATATATTGCGGTGGAGCTGGTGGTATCATTCCCGACTTCTCATACATATCCTCTCCTGGCATGCAATTAATTGTCCCACTGTAGGCTTTATTGTACATCTCCCTTGTATAATAAGGATCCACGTAGTCATCTAATTCCTTTCTCTCGCGAACGATACATGCCATTGCATGTGCACACGGAATACCAGTAAGATCCCACTTATAGCAGGTGCATGTTTTCGAACCAAAGTTAACTATGAATGTTTTTTCTCGGCAACTAACTTCATAACTCTTATCACCATCCCACCATGGGAAACAAGTCTTTGTTCCTTCTTCTTTCGCAGCTGCTATCATCTTAGTCGCAGAGGGAGTAAATTTTCCTTTCCACCTTGCCATTCCCTGACGCTTGGATACAATTCTCTTCATTAGCATTCTTCTTATCCATTCTGATAATGCAACTGCAGATCTATCTCTTGCTGGCAGAATCATTGCATTGAAAGTCTCGCAAACATTGTTCAAGAGCATGTCACTTTTACTGTCGGTTGAAAAACGGTGCCTTGACCAAGTTACTGGATCCTGACTCATCAGATATGCATATGCATTTTCATCATTTTTTCTAATATCATCCATTGCTTTAACAAATTCTGATTCAGTGCAAGCTCGTGCTGCAGCCCAAACCGCATCTTTGTACGCCTTCCCTGGCCACAGTTTTTTGAAATTGTTGTACATGTGCCTAACACAGACTCTGGTACTAGATAGAGGTACGAAGGTACTTAATGTCTCAACTAATCCCTGCAATTAGTCAACCGTCAAGCAAATAAATATGAGAAGCCAAAAAAATCAGATTGTATATCATATGAACAATAAAACTTCATACCTTCTGTCGGTCAGATATGAACGTAGGCTTACAATCTCCAATATCCTGAAATAAGTTTTCAATAAACCATCCCCAAGTTTCCTTTCTCTCCGCTTCCACTACAGCATCGCAATGGGGAATATATTATTGTTCCCATCTTTCCCAACAGCGACAAGAACTTGCCCTGTAAATGCACCCTTGAGATGAATCCATCCAGACCAATTATTGGTCTGCATCCTAATAAAAAACCTTGCTTACAAGCCTCAAACAGACATACATGCGCTGAAAAATTGGCTTCTCAGGATCTTCTTGCGTTACCTTCAAAAACATGAACTGCCTGGTGAAATCTTAAGCAGCGTGTGCGCATAATCCCACACTTTCCCATACTGAGCTGCAGCATCCCCTTGCGTAGCAAGCATTGCTCTAAGTCGAGCCTTCCATGCCTGATAATATGAGATTTCAACACCATGATCCCTTAACACTTTACTTATAAATGCCTTTAACTTCCAAGATGGATCGTCTCGATAGTTCTCTAAGTATTTTTCTGCTAACCACACGGAAGTAACTTTTCTGTTTTTGCGCTGCCAACCACATTCATGTTTCGCAACAAAAGACTTCAGCTGAAATGTTCCATCAGAGTTAATCCTCCTGCCCAAAGCTTTAAAAGAGCATACCACATTTTTGCAGACACATTTCTTCCTTGACCGCTTAAGTGTGCAAGCACAACGGTTAACACAGTAGGCTGATACCTTCTTCTTGTCGTTATGCAAGTAGTAATAATCACCGCCTCCTTCAATAGAGAATTGTCTAAGAGCTGAACGGAAAATTGTGTTAGACCCAAAAATCATCCCACGCTTAAATTCAATTTTTTTCTTGAAGTCAACTAAAGGATTAAA
>QZGG01001040.1:0-82940 GCA_006409495.1 Sedum album | reverse complement strand
TGGTTATGTGAACGAGACTGTAGAAACTATTGCTGCAAAAATTGTAAGTCTTCTTTAGTCTATTTAATTACATGGTTGATATTTTAGAAGGATATTTATTGTAATAAATATTTATTTATCTTTCTGTAGGTGAGGCAGGAGGAGGCATCTGCTGGACATTTCGTTTCACAAGGGCGGAATGATATTCTTACTCAGGCGATTGGAAAACCTGAGTATCCAGGACGTACTCGAGGGGTCGGGATGGGGCTGGGCTGGAAAAAAGTATTTCCCAAAGGTTCGACTTCTACGAAAGGTAGCACAAATGTCGTGCAACAACCTAGGGGAGTCGACATTAGCTCATCTCAGCCGCAGATCCCATCGCCTGAAGATGATATTTTCTCCACAATCCCTGAGGTATATTAAATTTATTAAATTAGATAAAATACAAAATTTTGGTAACTGATATATACTTTTATTTACTTGATGTAGACGGGTTTAAAATGTGCTTTCTTCATTGATGATGGCTCTCGAACCATGGTTGCATATGGTCTTGTGTTGCCTGGGAGAATCGTGCAGTATAGGCTGATTGATGATCATGAAGTGAAGGCAACATTGCATTATGCAATCGACCCTAATCAGCCGATCCCGCATCCTTTGGCGCAGTTTAACACTGTAAGGGATGCGGTGAATGCAGCTGTACCATGGCCTAAGTCATTGGTTGAAGTTAACAGAAAGGTACATCAATATATTTACTTCATTTATCTTTAATAATATAAATTATACCTTTAATTTACAATCGTCATACTTTGTTTTCAGGCATACAATGATTACAAATATGGATTTATCCAATCAAGTATTCATGAACCTGAGTTTGCACACTTGGGAACACATTGTCAGATGCTTTATCATCGTGCAAATCAGCTAGAAGTCGCACTATCTATCTTTATACCAAGTGAAGTCTATAGTGATGATGTATGGGCTCACTTGTATAAGGAAGATATTGTTGAAGTTTTACAGTTGGAAAAGATTGGAGATACGGCGCTTGAGTTGTATATGAGGTATTACTTTCATTCATCATGCAATATTATCTGAAATCAATTGAATTTCAGTACTATTTCTAATTTAAATCGTTTCAGTTATCTTTACCATGATTTTGGACGCTTCGGATTCAAATTTGGGTTTATTAGACCGTCGTCCACGACAAGCATTCGAGACATGAACTCAAGAGTTTCTATTTTGACGTCTCGGTTGACAATGCCTGATAGCTCATCCTTCTTTTGCTATTTTCTACCATATTGTGATCCACAAGAGTAAGTATTCAACTAAATTTTGAATTTAATAGTTTTTAGCTACTTTTATGATAGCACTTAACTTGTTTTAAATCATGTTCTTGAAGGAGTCATTGGATGTTGTGTGTGCTTTTTCCAAGACAAAATTTGGTATATTGGCTAGATCCAATGGCTGGCATGGTTCGATCAGATGTTCGGCGATTAATTGAAAAGTAAGTATAAAATATTAAATTATTAGTTTTTATTTTAATGTTTATACTTCAAAATGTCAGTAAACATTTTTTGTGTTTTGAAATTTAGGAGTTTTACCAACATTCAAAATATGAATGGATCCTCTTCACAATCTAGATCGACTACATGGATAACAGTCGAGGTAATTAATTTAATTTCTAGCATATTTTTACATTTACAATTGGGATAAAATATACTAACATCATGTGTTTTTATGTTTGTAGTGTCCACGACAACCAGAGAGGACGAACTTATGTGGTTATTATTGCATACGATACGTTCGAGATATCATTAAGTACGTCCAAGAAAATAATGGACAGCTTCATGATAATTTTAGTGATGTAAGTTTCATTTTTTCGTAGTCTTTTTAAAAATATATAAAATTTACATTTATATAAAAACGAGTTTTGATGTGGAAATAGGTGTTTCCAAATGGACGGGAAAGTTACCCGTCTTTCGTTATGAATGAAGTAAGGGACGAATTCTCTTATTACATTCTTGATTGTCCGCTCAAGAATATCAATGGAATTGATGAGGTAATTTATATAATTATACAATATCATTGATTCAATGAATAATATACGTGTTGTGACAAGTTTTCTAACTCGTGTAATTTTTTTGTAGGTTTAACATGAGAAAGAAGCTATGGATGAATTGTATTTTGTGGCTTTTATCATGTTATTACTTTTGTTATCATTGTAATTGTGGAAAATATTGTATACTTTGTGTATGATGTATGAAATGTGATGTTGATCTTTTGAGTTGTGAGCATTGTGGCATTGTAAATTGAATGATCATCTTTCAAACCTGTGAAGTAAACAATGATCAGTTTTTTGCAGGGTTTGGTTTTCTGAACAACAAAATCAAGCGTGAAAAATAAAGCAAATATACAACAGCGCTTATTTAAATAGGCGCTGTGAAAAACAATTTTAACAGCGCTTAAATAAGCGCTGTAAAAAATTTTTAACAGCGCTTATATATAAAGCGCTGTAAATATGTTACTCCGATTGTAATTTTTATTTACTTTTACAGCGCTTTTTATAGAAGCGCTGTTAAATATAGTATATTACAGCGCTCGTATTTTAGGCGCTGTTAAAAGTTTCAGATCTACTTTTTTAATTTACCCTATTTCGTTTCTTTTGTTTCCGCACTCACACGTCGTCTCTGCCTTGGAACATAAATTAATCTCAACCCGATAAGTCATCCGTTTCCGTCTTGTTTATAATATTGTGTTAAAGTAAGTTTGTTTGAATTTATTATTTTATGCGCTTATGATTATCCATAATTTAATCGTCTTGCATGTTGCTTATCTTATTCTAGGTATTTCAATTCCGATTATTCTCAACCTTGTTAGTCATAATGGATCGAAGTTGGATGTGTTTAAATCGTTTGTCCGTTGGTTATGAAGAAGGAATAAGAGGGTTCTGTCAGTTTGCTAAGGATTTTGCAGACCGGAATGACACTGAATATGTGTTTTGTCCATGCACTGATTGTTGGAATAACAAAAAATAAAAGTCGGAGATCTTCACAAACATCTGTTGTTAAAGGGGATTGATCCACAGTACAAAGTTTGGCATTTACACGGTGAATGTGAGACAGCTAGCTCTCCCGGCCCCCAGATGAACATCATGGATTTAATGAAAATATGGACTGGGAGGATGACAATCTAATTGGAATGGTGAATAACATTGAGAAAGAGATGAACGTCGGGTCTTCTGTCATTGAAAAACTTAAATCTGATTCTGAGACACCTTTGTACGATGGTTGCACAAAATTTACCAAACTTTCAGCAGTGTTAAAGTTGTTTAATCTGAAAGCAAAGAATGGATGGAGTGATAAGAGTTTTACAGAGTTATTGACATTGGTATCAGAAATGCTTCCAGATCCGAACACATTACCTACTCGTACTTATGACGCGAAGAGGGTAATGTGTCCTATGGGAATCGAATACGAAAAAATTCATGCATGTCCAAACGATTGTATTTTGTTTCGAGGTCGGTATAAAGATCTAACTGAATGTCCAATTTGTAACACTTCAAGATATAAACCGAACAAAGCACCCAGTATCAGTTCAAAAGGCGCACCGTCTAAAGTGTTGTGGTATTTACCTCCAATTCCAAGATTTCAGCGGCTCTTCTCAATCTCAGATGACGCTACTAATTTGCGATGGCATGCCGAAAAGCGTGTTGAGGATTATATGATGCGTCACCCGGCTGATTCAGTTCAATGGAAGACTTTTGACGAAACATTTCCTGAATTTGGATGCGATCCAAGAAACTTGCGTTTAGGTTTGTGCACTGATGGAGTGAATCCGTTTGGAAATCTTAGTAGTCAGCATAGTACATGGCCAGTCATTACTGGTTATTTATAATCTACCACCCGTGGTTGTGCATGAAACTCAGATATATGATGCTCTCATTATTGATTTCTGGGCCTCGGCAGCCGGGGAATAACATTGATTTATTTACAGCCATTGATAGATGATCTAATGCTTTTGTGGGATAAGGGTGTCCCTACTTATGATGTATCTAGAGACGAGTTTTTTGATATGCGAGCGATGTTATTTTTGCCACAGTCAATGATTTTCCTGCATACGGTAACTTGTCCGGGTACAAGATTAAAGGATACAAAGCTTTGCCCAATATGTGGAGAGAATACACATTCTCAACATCTAAAAAACTGTCGCAAGATTGTATACATGGGACACAGACGTTTCCTTCCGACCAATCATTCCTACCGTCGAAAGAAAGCTTCGTTTAATGGGAAAGTTGAGTTTGAAAATGAACCGAAATCAGCTTCTGGCAAGGAAATACTTGATACTATTTGGGAAGTTCCTAATGTTTTGGGAAAACGAGGACGTAATACTGTTGATGGTTTGTGGAAAAAGCGATCTATATTTTTTGATCTCCCATACTGGTATACCCTTACTGTTAGACATTATATTTTTGTTCCAGTTTGAAGGGTGTTAAAGTTCCTTCGGGTTTCTCGTCAAATATTTCAAGTCTGGTTTCCATGAAAGACATGCGTCTTGTTGGTTTAAAATCTCATGATTGTCATACATTGATGCAACAGCTATTGCCTATCGCAATTCGTGGGATATTGCCTGAGAACGTGAGATCTGCTATTACAAGATTGTGTGTTGTTTTCAGCTCTTTGTGTTCTAAGACAGTTGACCCGCTTGACTTAGACGAACTCCAAAATCAAATTGTTGTTACTATCTGTCAGCTTGAGATGTATTTTCCTCCCTCATTTTTTGACATTATGGTTCATTTGACTATTCATTTAGTACGGGAGATAAAATTTCTTGGACCGGTCCATATGAGATGGATGTATCCTTTCGAAAGGTACATGAAACCTTAAAAGGTTATGTGAGAAATAGACATCGACCTGAAGGTTCTATGGTTGAAGGATACATTGCCGAGGAAGCAATTGAGTTTTGCTCACATTATTTGGGCAATATTGAGTCTATTGGGATTCCAAAGCCGCGACACTTTGATCGTCTTCAGGGGAAAGGAACAATTGGATTTCAAGTTAAAGTTGTTCCTCGATCAGAGTTGCATGACGCCCATTTCTACGTGTTGCGGCAGGTTGATGAGATCGAGCCCTTTGTAGAACGTCATTTGCAATTGATAAGGTCATCTAATCAGGGAAAATCTGAAAAGTTGATCCAAAAAAAGCATTCAGAAGAGTTTTGCTTCTTGGTTGAAAAGACGACGTTTTAAGTTAAAATGTGCTTGATTTTGTGAAGTCTCTTGGTGTTGGGCCTAGTTGCGCCGTTCATTCTTATAGAGGGTATGATTTAAATGGTTATTCTTTTTACACAAAAGATCAGGATGAAAGAAGTTCAGTTCAGAATAGTGGCGTGACAATTGTTGCTGATACAATTCATGTGTCTAGTGCCAAAGATAAGAACCCTGTAAATGCCGGTGTGAATTATTATGGTGTTATTGAAGACATGGGAAATAGACTACGCAGAAGTTCGGATACCTGTTTTCAAGTGCATATGGGTGCATAGTTCGAATGTTCGTATTGATGAATTCGGCATGACATTTGTTGACTTTCGTAGAGAAGGATACAAAGACGAGCCTTTCATCATGGCTGAGCAAGCTAAACAAGTATTTTACGTCAAGGATCCACAAATGAACATAAATATATTGTCGTTCATGGAAAACAACATATTTTCTTCGAAGATGGTATGGATACAAATGATTACTCTGAAGATAGTGCAGCGGTTTGTAGCACCATTCCAAACAATTTCGAAGACGTTGGTGTATTTCAACAGAGAAGGATGATCACAATGAAGGCATATGGATTGAAAAACAATGTAAGAATTCCGAATATTTTTCAAAAACATTAATATATTTGTGAAGTTGTGTTTAGATTTATATATCATTTACTTATTTTGCTTGGTGCTTTTATACAGGATTTTAGTGATGAGCACGCTATATAAAGGATATGTAATCAAACTTTTTTATGATTTGGAATTAAGCAGGTAATTAATGTGTTGAAAATTCTTACTTTTTAAAATTTAAATTATTTTATTTGTTTTATCGTGTATATGTGTCCTTATGTTTAATTTTTTCATGCAGTTGGTATTTCGGGCGAGATAATATGGATTGGTAAAGATTCAAAATTATGAGATGATGTTTTTAATAGAGCTTGTGTTTATTGTAATTTTAAGTAATTATCAATGATGAAAGTGTGTTTATTAATAAAAAATACTGCTCTGTTTTAATAAAAATACTGCTCTGTTTTACATATTACACCGCTTTAATAAAGAACCGCTTTGGTATATATCATGTCAAATAAAATATAAATAGCGAGTACATCGTTTAACAGCGCTTATAATAAACAGCGCTGTTAAAACTGAATATACCACAGCGCCTTACCCTAAAAGCGCGGTTGTAATTAGGGTTCTAAACCCTGAACCCCGAACCCTAACCCTCAGTCCAAACCCTAATTATAACAGCGTTTTAACACATAAGCGCTGTAATATATATTTAAAATAATAATAAAATAATTTGTTTTTACAGCGTTTAAAATATAATAAACGCTGTAAATGATATATTTTCAGTATTTTCAAGTTTTAAAAATCAGGTTATATATTTTTTAGGTTTTTGTTATCTTAAGAATTTAAAAACTCAATTAGTAACATTCTGTTAATCAAAATATCATGAGAACATTAATAAGCATTTGAAATCATTGGCATTTGAATATTTGTACTGTGTCTCTTTACTAAGCAATAAGTTGAACATTGTACATTTTGATTAACTAAACTTTTCACTAATAAAAACACAACAGAAATGCAAATGATTTTTTTTAAGTAAATGAGTTATAAGCTTCATTTATCAAACATCCAACTAAATTTGTTTCATAATAATCAATGAATTCTGAAGAAAAAACAAAACAAATATATACTATTTATAACAGCGCTGATAACGAAAAGCGCTGTTGTAAATAAAATACCACAGCGCTTATTCGTTATAAGCGCTGTAATAAATGTCTCAGTAATTCGATTTCCTTAATTAAAAAATATTTATTTATATTTTACAGCGCTTTTATATTTTAAGCGCTGTTGAATATGTTAAATTACCTGATTGGTCGAAACAGTTTCGCGCAGATTTTAATCCCAATCGTTGTTTAAATAAATCTAACGGTCCATATTCAATATTAAAAATTCAGAATTTTAAGTCACCCGCACAAATTTCCCGCTATAGCTTTCTATATATATCCAAATATGCAACAAAAAAGCTTTGTCGGATGTTTTAATTTACAGTCCAAAAAAGCTTTGTTTCGCATAAACTTCCCGTTTCAAGTAAGGAATCCCACTCTTATTTCTTACACTTTTGTGTTTTATATTTTTCGTTAAACTTTTTTGTTCTTTGTTTGATATTAACTCTATTCTATTCTTCAATATATTTTTTGTAGATTTGTTGTATGATATATGTCGAGGACGATGAGCCAATTCAAGACGAGCAATGAGGTTTATTCAAGACGAGCAATGAGACAAATTCAGTACAAAGGCCATAGTTTTGTCCATAATATTTATTTGCTAATGATTGTAAAAAAGAATGTTAAATTGGGTTTCCATTTCATTGTAAAAGTACGATTTAAATAAAAAATAAAGAAAATTATAATCAAAACTGATTCCAAAACTGTCTTCTCAAATCTCCGTAACTATAATAAATCTTAATGCGCTTAATAATAAATAAATTTTTTAATTAATTTAAAATCTTAAATTTAACAGCGCTTAATTATGAAAAACGCTGTAACACTGTAATATATTACAGCGCTCTTAAAGATAAAGCGCTGTTGTATTCTTTCATTTTTTACAGCGCGTTTGCATAAAACGCTGTAATATTTTATATTCGAATTATTTAATTTTCAAATTAAAAAATAAATAATTATTTTACAGCGCTTAAATAAAAACGCTGTGTAATATGCAAATTAAACGACCTCGTTTTTGGTTTTACGCTTGGTTGTGAGTGATTATTTATAACAGCGCTTTAACATTAAACGCTGTAAAGAATAAACCAAATAACAGCGCTCATTAATTTTTTTTACAGCGCTTCATGAAGCGCTGTTGAAACGAGTGCTGTTGTAAATCACGAACTTTATAACAGCGCTCTCTGTAAGAAAGCGCTGTTGTTTATATATAGTTATAACAGCGCCTCATAGTAAAGAAGCGCTGTTATAAGTGACAATAAACAACAGCGCTCTTTTAGGGAAAGCGCTGTAATAAATCCGTGATTTACAACAGCACCCGTTTCAACAGCGCTTCGAGAAGCGCTGTTAAAGAGCAAAAACGAGCGCTGTTATAAATATGATCTGTAGTAGTGTTTTTATGTTTTTGAATCATTCAATTTTGTTTTCATAGATTTCAAAATTTGTCTAGGTTGTTTTCCAACATATTTATTAAAATAATGGATTCTGAATTCGATAGCAATTCTCATTTCTTCCAATTAGAAGGGGCTGAAGATCCGTTGGCTAGTTCGAAATCTGCGGAATCCACTTCGTCGGAAGACATATGCTTTGTAAATGGTATGTTTAGCTTCGTTTATATGATTCATTTAACTGATGTTATTCGGGGTTTTATTTTAGAAAGCGCATGCATGTTACTGCATTCAGGCTTCAGCATATGATATGTAATTAGAAACAGTTGTATCGTGTAGTCCATTGTTTGTCTATATTTGCATCATGAATCATTTTATAATAAATCATGAATCATAGTTGTTTTTGTAACTTGAATGTTTAGCTACATCACCTGATTTTGTTTACATTGATGTGTTGATAAGATTATGTCAGATTCGTATTCATTAGGCTTCATATATTGTATCACAAATATTTACTTTCGTAAATCCATATATTGTGTACATTTGATTCGTGAATCATAATATAGGAAATGATGAATCATGGGTACTATTTTCCATGTAACAGCATTTACAGCAACTGCTAAATCATTTATAACAAATGATGAATCATAAATACTTATAGTTCAATATTATTTTAGTGTTTTCGGCTAACGAGGTTACTAAAATTCCGAAACAATATGTGATGATGAGGTGACCCAAATATGCAACCGTTTGGCCTACTGATAATTTTTCAATGAATATTAGAGATTCAGTTGCCTATTTGATGTTTAAGGCCTGGTTTGAATTCAGGTCGTTGGTTGATCTTGCAAGTCATGATAAATCAAAACTTTAGGATTCATGCCGCATAATGGTAAGAGAGTAGTGGGGACCGAATCTTGGTTTTTCAAATCAGTTCTGGGTATGGAACAACCTGGTGAGGTTAATGTCGAAATTCCTAATGTGTCAAAGAACAAAGGACGAAGCAAGCGATTGAAGACAAAACGGGAAAATGCTATAATCAATTCAAAGAGGCATAAGAGATTCTACAACAATTGTGGCACACAAGGGTTCCATGACATTCGCAACTGCCCATCAAAAATTTTGTGTATGTTCTAAAGAAGTTGCAGGTGAGCATAACAAAGGTGGACATCAATGAAGATTGAAATTGGTTCTCGTAACGTGAATGTGGTTTAAATTTTTTAACTTAATATTAGATGCAAACATCATTACCAATTTTTATGATATTTTGCCTATTAATTTTACATAATTCAATTCGTGATTCAGAGTATAATTATATATTAATATAATGCATGACCATACCTACTTTGTTTATGGATCATAATGGATAAAAATGTGTTAAATAATTCTTATAAATGAGATCATATGGACCACTATGTTTTATGGACCATTCTGTTTGACTATGATATGGTTCATGATTTAATAGCGTATGATTGAAGAATCATAACAAGTCATGTTATAAATCATGATTCATCATCTATTTAAGGTCAAAGTTTGTGCAAGTGCGTTTTTCAATAATCACTATTATCATATAGTATGAACTAATATAAGATTTGCGTTATGTTAGTATATGGTTCATGAATCATATGCCTTAAATCATTAACCATATGAATACAAATGGTGGACCATATGTATGCAAATTGTGAATATAATACATGATGTTTTAAATACCTGTTGTTTTCACCATAACTAGTTAGAACATCAACCTAACATATCAGCACAAAACATTTAAGCCAAAATAGATGTTGTTTCAAACATCCCTAACAATCCAAAATATAAAATATAGTTTATTTCCAAATCTTCTGGGTATCATCTTCGCGGTGGTCTTGTATCCTGCAAACACAATTAAACTTTGTTAAATCGACATCAGATGTACCTAATTGTATAGATAACTGACATTACTGATCTGAGTGTTCCAAGCGAAGATTAGGGTTTCGGAGAAAAGAATGAGATGAATTCGGACGATTTTGGATTGTTGATATGGGAATCGCGTCGACGGTTTGGTGTTAAGATTCAGGAATCGCGCTGATCTGGTGAAAATCGATGGTGAATTTTGAATCAGAAACGAATCTTTACGAATCCTCGATTTTCGGATGATTTGGAACCGCTTGAATGTGGGTAAATCGTGACTAATTTACCCTCCTGCTGATAATAATTATTAATGTTAATATTTAATCATTTCAATATTTGCAAATCAACCCCAAATTCATAGCCGTTAGATTTTAAAAAATTATCTGTTTTTATTTTACACATGAGAATTACTTTGCATAGAATCTTTACTCTATATTCAATCTTTAATTTCTTCTTTTAATGGCAAAATAAAAAAGATTGTTAGGTGCTTTTGTTCTATGGAACAATCTAAACCAGCAACATCCCCACTCAAAGAACAAATCAATAGCTTCATTGATAAAATAATAATTTTATTAAGAGTGACAATGTTGAACTAAAACTTTATATTTTAAAATAAATAAGGACAAATTGTAATTTTTATAAGGATTAATTGTTCCGAACCATCCTTAAAATATGCATTTTCCTCGGAACCATTCATAAAATAATTTTTCTTCGGCAACCACCCTTCCGTTATACCTTTTCTCAGAAACCGCCATCCGTTAAAGCATCAACTTTTCCATTAAATGCGCCGTCAACTTTTTCCACCAGCCGTTTGTAGAAAAAATAAAATTTTATGGGTGGTTCAAAAGAAGACTAAAACTGATATTGATAGTAGTGTTTATTTAATATAAAATTAAGAACAAGGAAAAGGTTTTAGGGAGACAACTAGAGTTTTGTAGGACGGATGAACATCATCTCAACCGTATATTTTTATAAATCCAACGATTGATATTGATAACCATCAATCTCAACCGCCCGTGTATTTTATAAATTCAACCACCTATTTTAAGTAAAAAATCAATTTAATCTCAACCGTTAGATCAAACAACATCAACGGTTGGTATAATGTCTTCATGTATTACATAACTTAATGTTCTTCTAGATGCAAACTCTTAAGAGCAATAGGTAATAAAACCATACTCTTAAAATTTATTGTTACTAAAAATATTATAATATAATGTCAATTATAGTTTTATTAACTTTTGATACGCAGAGTAAGGTTCTAGGAAGACGGATAAATAAATGTGAGACAGTGAGACATTATCTCAACCGTTGAACACTACTAATCCAGCGGATAAGATTTGATTCAAAAAAATAACCATCATCTCAACCGCTAGGGTTTTTTGCAAATCCAACCGCCCATTGTATAAAAACCAACTTTAATCTCAACCGCAGATTAATCTAATCCAACGGTTGATATTAAGTCCTTCCATCGCACCTAAACTCTTTGTTTCTCTTGAACTTTACACTATTTTAGCATATAATAACTCTATAAGATTATTATCACAGAAGACATAACATTTTTGATTAAATCAAAAAATGACATACAATTAAAGATTAATTTTAAAAAGCATAATAACTTCACATTACTCGGCACTTTAACATAATTTAAATTACGTCTCTTCGAGGTCCTCTTGATATATAATTAAACACTTAACAAAATTGAAAAGCGCCATACAATTAAACACTTATTTAAAAATTATAATAACCTAATAATTTTAATATTCACCTTTCAGAGTACTATTTAAACCACTTATTTTTTACAAGTTAAATAATTTTTATCGAATTAACTTGCGAGTTATGATTATGAATCAGAGTTTTTATAGGTGGTTTATGGAAAAATAAAGTGATTGAATATCATGCGCTAACGATAGGTGATTCCTAGAAAAAAGATATAAAGACGTGATGATTTCCGGAGAAAAATTATTTTATGAATGATTTCGAAAAAACGCATATTTTATAGATAGTTCGGACAATTTACCCTTTTTATAAAAGATCATAAAGAATGACCTTATGAACAAGTCAGTTCTCTAGACGACATGCTTTAGTTTTAAACGACGCCGTTTCTCTCAGCAAGAACTCCTACAATCGTTATTACTCCGTTAAAACCTTAAACCCTTTCTTCGCGCAAGCGCAACCCTCCCAATCGACGAGATTAGTTCACCTTCACCTAGTTGAGGTATGTTTAGGGTTAACTGCTCCGCTACTCAATTTATTTATGCTTCCAATTTCATTCATAATCCTTCACCTCGTTGAGGTATGTTTAGGGTTTACGGCATCGATACTAAATCGATGCGACTGCAATTCATTCTGAATTCCCCTGGGTTAGGATTTGTCAAATACTCGAGTAATGATTTACAAGATTTGAGGCTTTGTGCAGCTCATTTTCGTTTGGTGTTGCCTAAAAATTTCTCATTTTTGTAACAATACTTGTTTTACATGTTACAGTAAACTAGGGAAATGACTAGCCTAACGAGGTGTGGAGCTCGCATTCTGAGAGGGTTTGCTAGACGTAAGCGCTTTCATTTTTTCTAGTGAAGTGGAAACTGAACTTTTTATGCCTGATTTCTTCTAATTTCACGCATTCTTTCAAACCGAATTTCCCTGATTGCAAATTGTGGCTTCTTAATGAATCTTATAGTGTCACAGCTACGTTAGACAGATAACACGGCTACTACAGTTTGAATTAAATTATTGAATTGTTTTATTGATGAGGTTACTTGTCTCAAATTATTCTGGAGCTTTTTCACTAAGAATGTTTATCAGCCTTGACTGTTTTTGATGATGTTGGTAAATGCTCATTGTCAAAGTTATCTTGATTATAGGAGGAGCTAATTGTATCTCAAGGACTGGACTACAAAAGTTGCAAAGGCCTAACAATCATACTTTTAACTCTTTTGTAAGTTTAAAATGACCGTCTTCTTCTCAGTCTGGTTGCTGTGCTGCCTATTTATTCATGCTACTTAATTTATGTCTTTAAACTGTTGTGGTACCTCTACATTAAAACCGCTTTTAGTTACTGCTTGTGGCCATGCTGTTTTTGTTCTTCTCCTAGAGATTTTGAGTTGGTTCTCTTATTTATGTGGAAATGTCCATTCCATAATTTGTGCTCATATGATACTTCACAGCTCACCTTGCATTCATTTGTGAAAGCACCTGAGTGGACCTCATTCTCGGCACGCCATTTTTCTACTGGTACAACTAGTGAGGATGGTAGCAAGGAAACTGAAGAGTAAGCTATCCTAATGCCAATCTTTCTCAGAGCTATATTTAAGTGATAAGAACTTCATTGGGTCGTTGGCAACTGCTATCTAAATGTTAGTTACGTAATTAGATATGTGGTTTATGCTCACAGAAGATCAAACATGTTCAATCTCTGCAATTCTAACTCGTAAACTAAGAAAGTTCTTGAATATTTTTCTTCGTCTTTTAGGAATATAAAGTATATATTTTTACATTGTTCATGATTTCTTCTCATCTATTGTTAAAACATATGTGTGAAGACTTTTCCTCGTGAAGTCTTATCCCCATGATGTTCTGCGAGTAAATTAATTAGCTACAGATGGTTTGTGTTTTACCTTATACCATGAAATACGTATGAATCATAATCATACGCGTGATAGTGGCTTTAAATTCTGACCTCTTTCAAAGTATACTCTAGGGTAAAAAATTCATATTTCTTGCTCTTGTAGGATCTCCGTTACTTTTGTGGACAGAGATGGGGAGGAAAAGACCATCAAAGTCCCTGTTGGATGGTCTATTCTTGAAGCTGCTCATGCAAATGATATTGATCTTGAAGGCATGCACCTTATTTTGTCATTATCAGTCTTAATCTGGACGTCATCTAATGTAATCTGTTATAGTTGTTCATTCATTTACAAGCTTTGCGTTAATGATCCGTGTGGACTTCTTAAATTCAGTTTTTATAGAAAATGTGGCTAACTAACTTCATTTTTTTATTTAGGTGCCTGTGAAGCCTCGCTAGCATGTTCCACATGCCATGTCGTTGTGATGGTACTCTAAACTGTGTTTCTTTCCTCAGATGTTTGTTCCGCTTCCACAATCAACAATCAAGTTTGACTGTTATGAATGTTTCCAGGACGTGGATTACTACAACAAACTGGAAGAGCCAACTGATGAGGAAAATGACATGTTGGATTTAGCTTTCGGCCTAACAGAAACGTACCACATTCTTTTTAACAAAGCACAATTTTCTTAAATTTGGTGTGTTCTAGAAAACTAATACACTTTTTGGTAAATTTTCAGGTCTCGACTTGGCTGTCAGATTATCGCAAGACGTGAGCTTGATGGAATTCGCTTGGCTATTCCTTCAGCTACACGGAACTTTGCTGTGGATGGTTTTATTCCAAAACCTCATTAGCAGTTTTGTACAAGAGTTTACTATCAGTGGATTCATGGATTTAGGCGAACAACAGTTGCAAACAGAGGCAATGGCTTTGGATGTCAAGTGCCCTTAATGCCAGTTTTTTGCAAATTGCTCATATAATAAAGAAATCTTTGTACTTTTTATGATATAAGTTGACGTTTATTCGGCACAACAAGGAAGAAACAAAAGGCAATGGATTCAGGTTTTGTGAGGAACTGGGCATCACTCTTTTAACAATTTCTGTAAAGTCCCCTGTCCTGGGGATGCTTTTCTTTTTTATTTGATAAATCCCCTACCCTTGATTTCAACAGTAAATGAATAAGCAACGCTTATTAAGACAAGCACACATGCATCAGATCGGTACATCCCAAACCACGAAAATGAACATCATTGATCATCCATGGATGACCGTGGGCCGCTCGAAACAACCTTGTCCTTTGTGTGGCTCAGATTCAGCTCAGAATCATAAACGGACAAGTTATGTAACTTGATAATGAGATCCAAATCCAAGTTGGAATGACTGCCTTTGGAGTCCCGTTTTCTTTGTTATTTTTCCATTTTTCTAGATATAACCAAACACACCCAAATATTTAAAAAAAATTGGAGTCATCTTGTCCCGATTCACTGTATTGCTCTCCCACTCGGTGCTAAGTGTCCTTTGGGCAATTTATCTCACAGTATACAACAATCTAACTTTCACTCACATGCACCTAGACTTGTCAAAATGGACGGGCGGGCCATAAACGGGCGGGTCATAAACGGTTAAAGGGTTAATGGGTAAATTATCCGTGTATACCCGTTTTTTTAAAAGGGTATAAACGGGTGGGTAGTAAACGGGTATTGGATATAATGACATGTCCGTTTACGACCCGTTACCCGTTTAATACCCGTTTACGACCCGTTACTACCCGTTTAATACCTGTTTACGACCCACTACCGTTTAATACCCAAAAGCTGATTTTTTTTAAAATATAGTTATTGTTATTCCATTTTATTTATTTATCTAAGTATTTTCATATAACTTATCTATTTCCATAAGACAGAATTAAAATAAGCATTACCCTGCAAATGATGGAAATTGGAATAACAACATATAAACAGGAACTTTGTAGAGCATCAAAGTCAAACAACTACTTCAAAGTTGGACAAATTTGTTTTTGCAGAAACAAAAAAATAACTTCTATAATTGACTGATGAGTTAGTGATGATTAAGCATAATATTTCAAACTGGATTTCTTCTTTGCTTGTACTTGAATAATACCATCATTGAAGTCTTCATGCATCACCTGTAACATATAAAACTCTTATCAGTCTCGACAACAAAAAGATGTTTATACTGCACAAAGAAACAAACTCTTCAATGTATATACTAACCATCTTCCTTATGTAAGTCTTCTCCTAACGTGTAGTTGATTTGATCAAAGTTCAACTCGAGAGCATCTTCATTATACAAATCTGCATCTCCTAAATCTTCAACTGAAGAGTATATAAATAACTAATTAAACACTAAATAATTACCAATATCAATAATATTGATAAAAATGATAAAAAAAATTACATTTTCTATCATATAACCAATCTCTTGTGCATAGTAGTGCTTGAACTGTTTCCGGCAGTAGCAAACTACGATATTGATCAAGAACCTTTCCTCCAATACTAAATACTGACTCTGATGCAACGGTTGAGACGGGTATCATTAACATATCACTAGCTAAACGAGATAAAATCGGATACCTATGCTTCTCGTTATTCCACCAATTTAGTACATTTAACTCTGACTTCCTTTCTAATCTCCGGTCCTCTAAGTAACAAGTCAACTCATTTTTCACACTAAAACTCGTACCAACACTATAAGAAGAGTCGAACTGCTGCATAAACGAAATATAATTATACAAATAAGAAATAGGCACATGAATTATATACAAAAGTCATATACAGAAACCTCAGTAATAAGACATATGTATAAGCTCAGTATTATGATTAAGAATAGAAAATAATTTGTACCTCAAATAATGCATCAGCATCTTGTGATGAAGAACAACTTGTCATTGTTTGATCCACTGAGGTCGATTCAGTAGACCATTTTCTCATATAAGCCTCATACAAAGCATACCAAGTATCTCTGAATTTTGTCAACTCAGTTGTATCCTCGCCATACAACATATTGTAAGCCCATGTTACAAACTCCAATTTATATCGAGGATCCATAACCACTGCAATTCCAAGCGTCACACTATAGTCTGACCAATACTTTTGAAACTTGAGACCCATAATATCTCCCATTTGCCCATAAACAAATTTTTATCAGACTTGGCTTGATGAATCAAATGCTGAATCATAAAGATCTTGGGAAAAAATAAGTTTGAAGTAACATACTTTGTTCCTGAAAAAAGAGTAGTTACCTCATTAAATTCTCTAAGAAACTTGCATATCACCTTTATTCGACCCCATTCCTCAGTAGTTGGGCAAGTTTTAAATTCTGAATCAAGTAACGCAAACTGACCTAAGGCCTGACTGAAGTACAAAGCACTCTCAAGCATCAAATATGTTGAGTTCCATCTAGTCGGACAATCTGGTCTCAAAGATCTTCTATTTCCCAATCCCACTTGCTCACTACACACATAAAATCTGTGTTTCCTAGTCATTGATCCTTTAATATACCTCACACTGTCACGAACCTTGATCACAGAATCATCAATCATCTTCAATCCATCTTGCACTATCAGGTTTAAAATATGAGCACAACACCTTATGTGGAAAAACGTCCATTTTCCAAGAGTAGACCTCTATTATCCAACTGGGTCTTTAACTTATGGACAAAAGAGTCATTAGCAGACGCGTTATCCAAAGTAATACTAAACAAATTCCTATCAACTCCCCAATCACAAATAAGTGAGTTAATTTTCTCAACAAGGGCATCTCCGGTGTGTGGTGGAGGCATGTGACAAACATTCAGAACTTTATTGTGTAGATTCCATTCACCATCGATAAAATGAGCTGTCAGTGCCAAGTATCCTTCGGTTGTGATGGAACTCCAAAGATCTGAGGTTAGACAAATCCTCCCATTTGCTTTATATAACAGTTGCTGGACTTTAAGCTTCTCAATTTCATAAACCTTTGATGGAGCGTATTTATAAGATCCATCATTATCTTATTTCCGTTGTTCTTATATGCTTTATTTGCGAAATATTATCTTGTTGTAGTGTTTTGCGTTTCAGGTGTATTTGGAGTACAATGGAGAGTTTACACGCTTATGGAGCAATTCTAGACGGATTCGGAGCAAGAAGACGAAGGAATGAAGCAATGCAGACTGGATGACGTAATGCTGATGTCAGCCGCGGACGGTACTACCATTACATCCGCAGACGTTACTGAATTTATACAAATGCTTAAGGGTCCGCGGATGAAACCCATGAAGGGTCCGCGGTTGGTTCGGCCCAGCCCAGTTCAGAAAATCAGCAGCTTTGATTAGGGTTTCGATCCTAATTGGAGGAATCTTTGGACGGCGAAATTCCAGAGCATAGAGTAGAGAATTGGAATCAAGCTTCAACCTTAGTCTTCACAATCGATAACTCTTCGAACTCAGTTTTGCTATTTTGTTTTGTTACAATGTTTTCAGTGAGTAGCTAATTTCCCTGCAGTTTAGGGAATTGAGTTGCAACAATGTATGAGACTGTTGGATAGCAAGTTTTAGTCTATTGAATTCTGTTATTTGTTATAATTGCATGAATTGTTATTTTCCTAACTCAGCCTAGCGGTAAACTTAAGTTTATAGCAATTGCATGATATCTAATTGGATTGACATAGTAGTAAAGCCTAGCGGTGGAGCTATTGTGGTAGTTTGATTAGGTTATTGTTACATCTTCTTGAGACTCTAGCGGGTAATAGAAGATAGAACTAGAATTAGGTAACTATCCTAGCGGGACTATCTGATTAGAACAACTATAATTCATTAGTATGAAACTTGTCTGGTCTGTGATTACTAGTTGTAACGAGATTCCCTGAACTGTGCTTTCTCATTCAGTAGTCAAATCTTTAGTTTTAATTTTAGTTTACAATAATCATTCAAACAAACCCCCTGATAGGAGTAGATTAGTAGCTAGTAGTTTAAATCCGACACTAGATTACTTTCCCTTGGGTTCGACCCTGCTTACTACTGTACTAGTATTGAGTAGATTTATAAATTTAGATTTGCAGTGCACAACGACGCGCTGTCAAACCTTCATAACATGATTCTTAACTGTATTCCTTATGGCAAACAAAATTCCGGTGACACATAATCAAAAATAGCTCTAATGCCTTCATACTCATCGAAAATAAATGGAAGATTGTGCTTTATAACTGCTTCAATGACTAGCTCACAAAATCTATCATATTGGAAAGTAGAGGAGCGTGTAGCTGAACGAGGTGAAATACCTAAAGCTTTGCAACCATCATGATGACGTAAGAGGTTTTTAGTTCCCGTAGATGCAGAAGTTATTAATTCTCTACCACACTTTGTGCACTTAGCATATGTCGTCCCATCTGGACGAGCTGGTAGTTTTTAAAATGTTTTCCAACAACGAGATGAAACTTTGATTGCTGACTTTGAGTTGACTGCTGACTTATTGACAAACTTTGAGAGTCCATAGTATCTGAAATGTGAAGTTAAAAATGTGAGCAGAGAAAGCAAACCAACAAAGTAAATGAATATAGAGTCTCACAATCTAAGGAAACAGCAAACAAACAAGTAGTATATAACCTTAGCTACTCAGCTATCATGGTTATTTTTTAGTAAACTATCAAATAGCAAACAGACAAGTAGTACATACCAATTGTTCAATGTGAATGGTAGTAAATACCAATTGTTGTCTGGGTGACCAAGATTTGGGTTCAATTACGACCCCCCAAATCTCTGCGATCCCCAAAATCGACCGTTGGATCAAATTGATCCAACGGTCATGAATTTGCATATCTGCAATTTTGTCATTTTCTGCATATTTTTTTGTCGTTTTGCGTCCGCACAAATGCATATTGAAACGTGCGTACAGTTAAGTCAAACATGCAAATAGTAAAAATTTCAATTTGCACAAATACAGGGGGTCGCAAAGGAACCGAACCCGATGACCAAAGCTCATTTGTGACCAAACTTTTTACAAAACTGTCAACGCAGCTTAGAGAGACACCAGGACCAATAAACAACCAAATCCAAATAGTTTTTTGTTAAGCAATTCTGCAATTGTTCATTTATAGTAAAGAACGGCTTCAAAATAGATAAGTAGTACATAACTTAGCTACTCAGCTATCATGGTTATTTTTTTAGTAAACTATCAAACACAATCATCTATTTTTGTGACTAAGGAATTCTATGAAGTAAATATCAAATACAACTCTAATGATTTGCAAAGAAATACAGCAAATTCACTGCTCATTCATATCGACATGTCGCTAAGCAATTTAAATATCAACATAATCATAACTCATATCAATAGCTACACACTCATCTTGCGAAGTCTCACCTCATAGTTTAAGTTTATATTTCATATACGCAAAACTCAAGTAAAATACTGAATTTCACTTCAATTCACAAGGACTCCAATACAAAGACCTCATGCCAATATCTACACAATTCAATTATCAGCATAGTCATACCTCATCCCAATAGCTTCACAAATACGAATCACATACACAGAAGCTAATATGAAGTCTCACCTCAAGAGGTGAAGAACATCGAATTGCGAAGGATCTAAAACCCAAAAGACAATCAGAAATCAAAATCAGAAGCTTATATGATGCAATCGGGTTGATTCGCAAGAGAGATGAATAGTTAGAGAAGTAGACGATACAATCGCAAGATTCGCAATCGGCGAAGGACTCGCCGACTAGGGTTAGGTTTTTTGATTTTTTTTTGAAACGAGTATTATTAAACGGGTTAGGTTTACCCATTTAAAATGGGGTTTATTGCCTAAAACCACCTCTTATAGGGCGTAATTTCCGAAAACCGCCCCTTATACATTTTATTGCCGAAAACCACCCGTTGTTCGTTTGACTTTTGTTGACCGACACATTTTAACGGAAAACATTAAATTAGTGTTAAATCTCCATTAGATGTATTATTTAGGCATTAATTAGGTAAATTAATTAGGTTAATTCAATTAATTAGGTTAATAAAATTCAATTAATTCAACCCCAAATCTCAACAGAGATAATTGCCGAAAACCACCTCTTATAGGCCGTAATTGCCGAAAACCACCCCAAATATTTCACACTTTTGTATTACTCCGTCTGTCTATCTAATCGACCAATTCAATTATTAGATTATTAGAAATAAATGGTTGAGATGATGTCCTACTGTCCTACGTATAAATGGATGTCCTCCTTGATCTCTTTCCATCATATATATATAGGGAAAGTATCATGTGGATCCTCTCAATTTGGTGGACTCGTGGATCCCCTCTTGCACCCGTTGATTGCATTTTTTGGACGCACCAGATTGTGCCAACGCATTAATGAAGCATGTGACTTGCACGTGTACATTTGTCATGTGCACACGTGATGTGCACATGACAAATGCACATACGTGGCGCAATCTGATGCATCCAAAAAATGCAATCAACGGATGCAAGAGGGGATCCACGAGTCCACCAAATTGAGAGGATCCACATGATACAACCTCTATATATATATATCCATCTATCGTATGTATAAAGCACAAAGAGTCTCATTTTACCCCTAACTTCTTTCATATTTACTTTATTTCAATCGAATATAGTAATTGTTGCACAAAGAGTCTAATATAGAATATAGTAATATATTTCAATCGATATGCAAATAATTGTGCATCAAACAACTAGGTTAAACCACCCGTCGGAGATTGCCGAAAACCACCTCTTATAGGCCGTAATTGCCGAAAACCACCCCTTATAGGACGTAACCTAATTAATTGAATTAACCTAATTAATTAACCTAATTAATGTCTAATTAATCCATCTAACGGAGATTTAACACTAATTGAACGTTTTTCGTTAAAATGTGTCGGTCAACAAAAGTCAAACGAACAACGGGTGGTTTTCGGCAATAAAATGTATAAGGGGCGGTTTTCGGCAATTACGCCCTATAAGAGGTGGTTTCGCCAATAATCCCTTTAAAATGGGTATTAAAAGGGTAACGGATAAAATTATCCGTTTATTTAATTTGACGGGTAACAGGTGGGTTTTTAATGGGACGGGTAACGGGCGGGTTTATAATAATGGGTAAATTTGACAAGTCTACATGCACCCGGTGTGAAGAAGGCGAATGAATGACTATCTTCCACTATCACCGACAACAAAACTAGACTTCAAAAATCTTAGGGGATTGAGGTTTTTGTTTTATTGTATAGTAGGAGTTATCCTTAAATAATAACAAAAAGAGTAAGGATCAGGTGAAAAACACCTTTAGGTTATAAAATACAAACAGATCTGAACCGTTGAATATTCTGATCGAACGACTATTAATTTGGGGGCAAACATAATTTATTGAAACATTAATTACCCAATTATTTTTTATTAAAGTTAGGAAAGGTAGATTAGTCCACAAAAAAAATCAAAAAATTAGTTTTGAATCGGTTTCCGAAAATCGCGTTTTACGGATTATTCTCGTTTTCGATTTTGAGCTAGCGATTTGTAGAATCGTCGAACACGACCGTAGCCGCATACGCCTTTGTTCGAGAGTCGTCGTCTAGAAGATCTAAATCTACTTCGTTTAGTAGATCTGAAACCCTAATTTCAGTAAGTTGTCTCGGTAGTGTCGTAATCGATTCAATTTGGCTCCGAATCAAACAATCAACGATAGCCATCCGTCCAGCCATACCGACGCGATTCGTTAATCATCCATCCTAACATCACCGACTCGCTCTCTTATAGATTTGAAACCCTAAGGTTGTATTGGAGAACTCAGGGAACTTGTATGATTTTGATGTTTTGGATTGTTAGGATAATCTACTTTGGTTTGACATTTTGGGTTGATGATCAATTTTATATTTTATGAAGTTAATGAAAAAGCAGGTTTATAAATTGTGTATTAGTTCACAGGTTACATACATATGGTCAACGATCGCATTCTTATGATTCATGATTTGCTATATCATGATTCGTGATTTGCTACATCATGATTCATGATTTGCAATATTATGATTCGAGATTTGCTATAATATGATTCATTATTTGTTATGTATTGATTCATGATTTGCCGTGATATGATTCATGCTCTGCTATGCTATGATTTATGATTTGCTGTGATATGATTCATGCTCTGCTATGCTATGATTCATAATTTGTCATACTATGATTCATAATTTGCTATACTATGATTCATGATTTGCTATAATATGATTCACAGGTCATACACTATTACAAAATTAAATTGCGCAAATTTTGGCCTTAACCCTCACAATTGACGACCATACTGTATAACATAGTGTAACTTTTGAATCATATCATCTAGTCATGATTTGCTCCGACATGATTCATAATTTGCTATCATATGATTCGTGAACCATATTATATAGCAGAAAGTGGTTGGTATTGTAAATCACTAATTAAATACTTAAAATTGAAAGGAAAAATGTTTAATAATTTTTTCACGTAACTTTAAAAAATTAAACCACCTTTGCATCAAAAAAATTGAATGTAGATTTTCCATATCATAAAATTAAATGTCGGTTCCTTAAAATAAGGAATTGATATTAATGAGTATATTTAAAAAATATATTATGCAGTGTATTTTCATTATTACCCTTTTGTAATTTTTTGTATTAATTAGTATTCTTTAATTATAACCGTTGATTGAAATCTAATAGGTGGTTTAGATTTGTTTGCATTTTATAACCAAACTAGCACTTTTCATTTGATCCATTTTCTAACAAGAATTATTAGTAACATATCACAACATAAAACATCTTAAACTCTATCATGATTATTAATAATTCAATTTTTTTTAAATACTTCCAACACAGGTCGAGTTTGTTTTGTTGTAACCGTAAACATATTTAATCGAAGTAAGGCTAATTTATGGGATATAAACTCAGATTCTGAGCATAGAAAAGGTTGCAGTTTATTGATATAAAACTAAAATTTGGAGTGTGAAAGTTCCTAATACACGTCAATCATACGATTATGAACAAAATGTAGCGAATTATAATTTGTTTGAACTTTTAAATTTAAATGAAATCTGAATCATGGATTAGGTTTAGATGAGACAAATATACATGTGTGAAACAGTAAAACTTCATCTCATCCTTTCATTTTATCAAATCCAACGGATGAGGTTTAAAACCACTTTTCTCAACCGCCCCCGTGTTTTGCGCACAATTGTCCCTCAATTTAATAAAAAATGAATTAATCACAACCGTTAAATTATTAAAATCAACGTGTAAGATTATGTCTCACCGTCTCACAAAATTCCCTTGTCTCACATAAACCCAACCCTCTGAATCATATAGATAAAAATACGCTTTACTAACAAATATAGTGAATAATATGGATTAAAAAAGACAGATCAGTTATAAAGTAACAATTATCGTTTAAACTACAAACTCATCCGCACGTTTCATTAATTGAATCTAATGTACAAGATTAATCGCAAATTTTTATATTTTAAAATAGAACAATAACATGTAAGTAATTTTAGTAATTAGTCACTCAAATTTATTCTAATCTCAAACTTTTAGGAGTTGATTTTGTTAACTTCATCGTCATTAACTATACGTAATAAATCAGACAGATTACTAACAATAGGGATAACCGGATAATATCTGGAATGACGATAAATTATTGTAAGACAAGAGGACAAAATCTGAACCGTTGATTTGCTTAATTTGACGATTATGATTAAATCTGGTTTTTAATTAATTGGATATTTGGATTTGCAAAAAATACGAGAGGTTAGATTTGCCGGTTATTTATTGTTCAAATCTTATCTGCTAGATTAATAGTTATCAACAGGTGAGACTGTATCTTACTGTCTTATAAATATTTATTCGTTCTCCTCGAACTTTTCTACTAACAACAATATATGCTATGTGTGAAATGTTCCAGTAGGACATGCATTTTTTAGTAAGACGGAAGGATATTCTCAGCCATTGATTTTTATCAATCCAATGGTTGATATTGGTAACCGTCAATCACCAACCACCCGTGTTTTTTGCAAATTCAACCGCACATTTAACTAAAAACCAACTTTAATCTCAACCGTCGAATTGATCAAATCAACGGCCAAAATTACGTCCTTATGTTTTCCAAAACTTACATGTCTCTCTAAATCGTAACTCTGTGCTATGTTATATATTTTAACTAATCAAGCAACAATTTTCAATGCATGTAGTTTTAGTAAATCAAAATTCAAATGGCATATTTTGTGTCTAAAGACATTGATCTAGTTGTATAATGTGGACACGAACGAACAGGAGTGATCCGAATACGAATAAAATGAGTCATCTTTAGATGGTCAAGGAGTGGACTTTTTCTATTATTATTTTTATTCTATCCTTAGAATACCTGCTCTTCCTATCAAGACTTGTACTCAGATTGAATTCAGTGATCGGCACTAAAAAATCTCTTATCCTTTCAATTGAATTATCCTTAACGAATACTAAAATATGTTAGTCCTAGTGATATATGACATGATTTTGAGCAAAGTAGACATCGGCATTATCGGAAATTGTACATTTTCGGTGATCTGAAAATCCAAAAGATATGGTAGCAGCGTTCATGAATATCTTGGAGCCTTATAGGGATATGGCTCAGATATTCTCCAACTATAATTTGGAATGCAATAAAAAAATTTATCTAATAACTATCTAAAATTAAATATTCGTTAGATGATTTTTAGGAATTAATTGCTATAATTGGAGCGGAACGAAGTTGGAGAATCAAACACTTCAATCTGATATAAATCTCTTTTTTAATAGCAATATACAAAAGAATACAAGGTTATCTGATCGGAGAATATCATCGAAAGATTGGAGCTCAAGTTAGTACTCCGACACTAAGATCGCTTCACAAAAGAAAGCTATGAACGAGAAGGAAGTTGTGAACGAGAAGGTTGTTGTTGACCTAAAGGCTAAGGAGGAAGCCGAATAGAGGATACTATCCGAGATTGTAGGTGAGCAGATGGGGGCGAGTCATCACTTCTGATGTTGAGACTGTAAATACTGTTAATGGAGAGATAATTGTTGAGGTCGCTAAAACTGATGTGAACATGAATGTCACCGTCGGTGATGGTGATAGTTACTGAAGTTATTGCTACGCATACCTCTGGCAGAAAAGTAGGGGAAACAAGAAATGTATGAGTCATTTGTAGCCCAATCAAGATAACACCTGAGTTGATTAACGAACACTATGGAAACATCAATGTGGAAACTATCGAGCTCACATATGAGGAGAACGCGAAATGTAATATTGTGGCGAAGAGGATATTGCAGTTGCATCCACGAATATCTTGGAGCCTTAAGGGGATATGACTTAGATATTCTCCAACCATAATTTGAAAATGCAATCCTAAAATAATAGATGATTTTTAGAATTTGATGACACAATAAATTGGACTGGAATAGGGTTGGAGAATCAAATGCTTAAACCAACATTAAATATTCTTCTTGATAACAATATTCAAGAGACTACAAGGCTACATGATCAGAGTACATCATCATAAAATTGGAGCTCAAGTTAGTAATCAGAACATTAAAATAGGAGAACCTACTAAAGGTTGACGTTTCAAAAAAGCTGCATAGACTCAGATCTGTCCTAGCCGTCTAAGAGGAGGCTAGTGGTTCGGGAGAACACTGAAGAGGACGTGTTCTAACTATCCTTGAGGAGGCCAATGATTTGGAAGAACATTGTAGAGGACAAATAGCGTTCAGGACAAGGAGTCTTGCAAGTTTGTAATTTATTTTTTGATCGTTACTAGTGGATTGGTGCTTGTTGGAGTTGAGATAACTTCATCATTCATATGAACACATTGTCCCAAAGTGGGTTACCAATAATCTGTCTTGATGCTTTTATTTTTCACTATTTCAATTTATTCAAAACACATACGAAATTATACTAACGCGTTTCGTCAAAATTTATCATAACAACAGGTGGGACAAGTTCTAACACGATCAATGAAATTATAAAATGGGTCACATTCGACTCACTAATCATACTACCTTTAAAAGTATGAGGAACACTGGAAATGAGCGAGAACATATGAGATCTACTTAAAGTGTCCAAGGCAATGTAGTGTTTGATTTTTTAGTTCATGTGTTGAATTGATGGTCATGCTTTATGTAAGCATCGGATACCTGGAACTTGGTTGCAAGCAAAAATAAACAAAATGCATGAATCACTTCAAACAAAAATAAGGATAAGTTAAAGTCAAAACAAACACCTTAAACTGCAAGGAGTACCACAAAGTAAAGAACTATATATGAACAAACATCAATGCGTGGTTCTTCAACTCTGTAGGTACTATCTTCCAATTATCAATATTTATTGAAACCGTTGTTCATGCTGCTAAATAAAGCGAACTCCTTCAGATCGCTTTGTTTGGATCGATTGGATGTCCTTTGTCATTAAATTCAATCGATGACTTGGTTCTGAAGGTGCTTTTTTCTTTACAAAACTTGATTAAATAAGTATGTCCCTTCTTCCCTTATTAACAGGCAGAGAACATTCTCCCGAGGAATCACCTCTAACGTCGTCATTCGTAATTTGATGATCAACTATTCTATTGATTTAGAAATTATGACCACAACGGACACTCTTACTCAATCTTCATCAAGCATGTCTTTCTGTTCACACGATCAACGACCCAATCAAGCCCCACGACATTTGCAGGAGGAAAGGAAAAGCCTCCTCGCATGAAAGAACACGACTCACACAAGAAAGGAAAACTTTTCATAAAATGTGAAAATAGTACGTCCAGAACAAATAGAATTTAAGCGCTCTTGAATTGAAAATTCTAAAAATACCTAATATATTGCAAAATTCAATTATAGCATATAAAAAAACTAAATTTATCCTAAAGGAACAAAAAATTTGTTTATATACGAGAAAGAATGAAGGAATGATAAAAATTGAGGAAGAAAAAATAGTAAAGAATTCGTGTAAAGAGTAAAGAAAGAAAACAGAAACTATGACACTAGAAAAGAAAGAATAAAAGACAAATAAATTGAACAAAGTAAATTGTTCGGGGATATTCGAACTCTATCAGACAAAATGATAGACCATTCGGCTATCTAAGTAAATTGTTTTCTAGTATAGATTCCATTATTTAATTCATCGTCTCATGACAGGGGTTAGCCAACCCTTTCGTACTTGGCTTCTTTCCAGCCCTTGTTGGATCCGCCTTTGGAACATAGTGACATCATTAGGGATGCACAAAACTCAGACCGGACCGGAAAACCGGACCGGATCGGACCGAAATTTTCAATTTTCGGTTTTCGGTCCGGTCCGGTTCGGTCCCAACAAATATTCGGTCCGGACCGAGGACCGAATTGTTTGAATGTAATCTAAGCCCAAACGTGATAGGTTTGGCCAATGTCGTTTCAGATGGCAAATACCAATTTGGAATTTGCAAATGTGTTACGCCTCAGAAGCGACGCTACACCGGAAGCCAGACGGCGGCCAAGTAAGGCGACCGGCAACGACGACTTCAACTTGAAGTACCTAAATCAATAAAACCTTGTGAGCCCCTATCACCAACGCACGTATCAACTCAAACTCACTGTTTGTCTTTCTCTCTTTTTCCTTTCTTGTCTGAGTCAATTTTTTTTGTATGATTCCATCTCTGTGTCGATTTCATGTTTGAAATTGATTAGTCCAATTTGTGTTTGTTATGTCGAGTGCACTTTTTTTATATATATTTATTTTGTTTTCTATGTGTGCAAAATGCTGCTATACACAATTGAATTTTCAAAATGCTGCTATTCTTTTGTTGATCTCTTTGTATGCATATTGTGCTATTAGACGGTTCTATATGCAAGGGAGCAAGTTTTAAGATCTAATGATTATGTTATATTGTTGAACTTTGTACAGATGGAATCTCAAACTCAACAAAGTGTTAACTCTCCACACAATTTAAAAGAAACTGGAACAGACGGAACTCCACAAGTTAGTAAAGATGACTCACAAACAGCGGGGAATAAATCTGCGAAAAAAGAGAGAACAAGGGCTGATTATTGGGAAGGATTTATTGAATATGTAGATGACAAGGGTTGTAAGCGAGCACGATGCAAGCATTGTTCATTCCATTATGCTGCTGACCCGGTTAGGAATGGAACTAAGAACCTAAAGACACATTTTCAATTTGCAAAGATAATCCAGCGAACATGAGTAAAGGCAAACAAACCACATTGATGCTTGAGAACATGAATAATGGTGAGCTGAAAATGAAAAGCTGGAGTTTTGATGCAAATGCTACGAGAGAAGCTATTGTGCTAATGGTGATAAAGATGAGATGCCATTCAAGTGTGTGGAGAAAGATGGTCTTAAAGGTGCATTTCTCACCGCGTGTCCACAATTCAAGATGCCTTCACGCACTACAATTCAGCGTGACTGTTGGAAGCTTTACATCAGAGAAAGAGAAAAGCTTAAAGAGTTTTTGGGAAAAGCTTGTCAAGGAGTGTGTGTTACTACTGATACATGGACATCCTCGGCCATGGACAACTACATGTGTGTTACTACCCACTTTGTTGATAGTGAATGGAATTTGCAAAAGAAGATTATTAATTTTTGCATAGTTACTAGTCACAAAGGACAAGATATGGGTAAGGCTCTTGAAGATTGCTTGATGTATTGGGATTTAGATAAGAAGTTGTTAACTGTGACAGTCGATAATGCTTCAGCCAATGATGTTGCTTGCACTTACATGTACTATGGCTAAAGAAAATGGATGTATCACAGAGGGTAAGTATTTGCACTTTAGATGCATGGCACACATATTGAACTTGATAGTGCAAGATGGTATCAAGCATTGTGGTCAGCAGGTTGACAAGCTTAGAGCTGTGGTAAAGTATAATAGAGGTTCTCCCGCTCGAATGCATGCTTTTAGAAAAGAAGCTGAAAAATGCAAGGTGGAATGCAATAAATCATTGACCTTGATGTATGCACAAGGTGGAATTCGACTTATGACATGTTGAGCAGTGCAATACCTTATAAAGCGGTCTTTTCTCGAATGGGAATTCCTGATTTGGATGACTCAGATTTGGGACCTTTGAGTTCTGATGATTGGATCAAGATTGAAGTGCTTACTACTTACTTGAAGGAGTTTTATGATTTGACTCATCGCATATCTAGATCATTATACGTCACCAGTAACTTTATGATCTTCCATGTAGCTAAAGTTGTGGAGGTTCTTAATAGTTTGTCAGCGAATGGAGATCTCACACTGAATTTGATGGCGAGCGAGATGAAGAAAAAGTGTGACAAGTATTGGGGTACATCTGATAAACTTAACCTATTGATGTTAGTGCCTACCATTCTTGATCCATTCTTTAAACTTGATGGGTTACGTGCTGCTCTTGAAGTGATGTTTGTTGGAGCTAAAGTAGAAGAATTGGTTGACAAGGTAAAAGATTATGCATTTCAGTTATTTGATCGATATGCAACTCGTTATGCTATCTCAGAAAATGAAGGTGCTCGGTTTCAAATTTATTGGATGAAAGTGAAGCTTATAGTTGGATCCAAAAGTTTACTGAAAAAATGTCAAGTGGGAATACATCTCGAGAGGACATAATAAATCGGGCGGAGTTTGACTCTATTTGCGTGGAAGAAAGGACCTACTAGAGGTGATGTTTTAAAGTGGTGGAAATTCAATGAACCGATATATCCCATCCTTTCACGAATGGCTCGAGATGTATTAGCTATACCAATCACCACTGTTCCATCCGAATCAACCTTTAGCACCGGAGGACGTCACTTGACAAGCTCTAGGAGCCGCTTGACGCCCAAAGTAAGGTTTATTAATTACTTATGTTGTTTGTATGTTATTTAGTTACTAATAATATGTATTTGTATTCACAGATTGTGCAAGCGCTTGTTTGCACTCAAGATTGGTTACAGTTGCGCACCAATAAGAATCCAAAAGATGACGATACCATTTTGGATGACGGTAATAATAAGTATTCATTTTTAACTTACATATTCATTTGTGTTTATGTGATTCTCATTTTGTTAACTTTTAATTATTAGACGGTGATGATGATGATGAAGGCATATTCTATGCATGATGCGTTGGAAAAGATTTTTTTGCTTGAGCTTGTCCACTTCGAGGTACAATTTTATGCATACCTATTATCTTTGTTTAAAATTATCATCATAATTTGATATAAATTTGTTTATACGTTATTTGCAAATCTGTCTCTGCAATGACAAGCATATGTGAGAAATTATATGCTTGTCATTGCAAATAACATAATTTTGTAAATATGATGTATGGAATCAAGTATATGAAATTTGTTATGACAAGCATATGCAAGATTCACAGCTTAGGAATCCTATTTGGCCATTATGTTATTTCTCACATACCTGTGATAAGTTCTTTGTTTATACCCGTGATAAGTTCTTTGTTTATATGATACTTGATTTCATATAAATTTCATCATGTTTTTTTAAACCTTTTGCAGATACTTTGAGCTTTCAAGAAATGAAGAAGTCAAACACAAACTTGCTAAACAAAATTATTTTGTAATGGGAGTGAAACTTGTCCTCTCATACTCTCAGTCTCATAGTATTGAAACCGAATGATGTTGGTAGTTTGGGTTATTGTTGAAGTTTGATTAGAATTGGATATGTTTTTTGGCCGTATAAAATTGAATTTCAACAGGGATTTAATGGATGAATCGGTAAATTGAAAATGGATGTGACGTGTGAAGTTTGTCAAAATTTCAACAGGGATTATTCGGTCTTAGACCGGACCGGACCGAATTTGAACCGGACCGAATCGGTTCGGTCCGGTTCGATCTTTGGTCCCTTTTCTATAAATAATTCGGTCGGGAGGACCGGACCGAATATTTCGGTCCGGTTCAAATTCGGTCCGGTCCAGACCGAATGTGCATCCCTAGACATCATCTTGCTCGTTCATTTAATTAATGAAATGGATGCGAATAAAAGTAAAAATCAACCAATCCCAAATGCTCCCCGAATTTAATTAAATATGTTTGCTCATAACCGTTAAGTTCATTAAAATTAATAATTATGATCACATCTTATTGTCTCACAAAATCTCATAGTCTAATTGAATTTTAGTTCAATTCTCATATTTTTAACGCTTGAACATCTATGTACCACTTTCCATTTTTACAACCAACCAAGAGTTGACGCTACTAGACAACTAGCATCTCCAAATTCCTGACCATGATTTTCTGAATCACAACTACAAAAAACCCTTTAATAGCGTTTTATCCTTTAAAAATTCTTAACGAAGGGATGATGTATCAACAGCTATTGTATCTTATTTATACAATAATTTTTTCCTATAAAAGAATTGTCGTATAATACTCTTTTAATAGTGCCTATTTCAAAATATGTTGGTTTGCTGAGTGGAACTGCTACCCCTTGATTATACATGTGTACTACCCTTGCTGGATGTGGACTTGAGGGAATACTTTTTCAAGCCCACTACGAGTCTGTCCTGGGTAATCGGGTTTCCAATTACCTGAAGCATTATCATTTCGCCCTTGAGATTGAAAATGTCCAGCGGATGCCTCTTGTTCAGTCTCTGTCTACAAAATGGTTACTTAAAATTGTTACATATAATATGCACGAAAATCCATCATATCGATCAATTAATTAAAATTGGCAAAACAAGAATTACAATAGGATTTTTGTCGAAAACCACCCTCTCAATAGCACAATTTTAACGAAATCACCCTTCAATTTTTTTTGACATAACCACCCTTCAATTTAGAAATCATTTAATCGCGAAACCCCATCGCTGGTTCTAGCGTCTTTTGTTGGAAAATTTATCATTGACTTAGTTGACTATGATTTTAATCCAAATTTGACGCAAAGAAACTAATCTAATAACATTATCAACTCAAAATAAAGTTAAATGAACATTATTAAAGATCAATGCTTCAATCATCATCAAATTAAAGTTTACTGGTTAATATATTGATGGAGAATTTCGATTTTGATTTACGCTGGAACCGATGGTGAGGTGTCACGAGTCAAGGATTCCCGAATTGAAGGATGGTTATATCCAAAATATGAAGGGGTGGTTTCATTTAAATTGAGCTATTGAGAGGGTGATTTTTTGAAGAAAAAACCCATTACAATTTTAGCAACAATATCTTCAGCGATCTCGTTCACATAACCACCAATATTTCTTTGTCTAACCCTTATCGAGACTTCGTGTCTCTCAATCAAACTGTCTCTTCTTCACGTTCTTTGAAAAGATTCGAAGGCGTAGAGCCTCTACCGTTTCCTTTTCAGAAGTTCTTTAGCCCGCATGTATCCACCTCGAGAGGTAGCATGTTGATATTTGTTAAGTCTTGCTTTTTTGACAACTCTAAACCATCCTCTGCCAATTCCGGTGTTCTCCTACTAGCCACTAATTCGGCTCACTGATCTGGTGCAATAAATTGATATAATTGTGTGGGATCTTCTTCGTTCCTCTCGCCCTTGAGTAATCTTTTGAAGCGTTGTCTTGAAATTTCTCCCTAAAATACTCGCTTGTCTTAGCTCATGCTTTCTGTAAGCATCGAATACTTCGAACTTTGCCTGCAAGCAAAAAAAATACAATGCGCAAATAACTTCAAACAAAAATAAGTATAAATTAAATTCTAAACAAACACCTTAAACTACATAGAGTAACACATAGTAAAGAATTATATTTAAAAAAACATCATGGTTCTTCAACTCTATAGGTACTATCTTCCAGTTATCAATATGATTGGAACCCTTGTTCACGCCGCTAACAAGGCACACTCCTTCAAATCGCTTTGTTCAGATCGATTGGATTTCCTTTGTCATTAAATTCAATCGATGACTTGGTTCTGGAGGTGCTTTTCTCTTTACAAAACTTGGTTAAATAAGTATGTCCCCTCCTTCGCTTACTAACGGGCGCAGAACATTCCCTCAAAGAATCACCACTAACGTCTTCATTCGTAATATGTTGATCACCCACACTTGGAAGTTAATAAAAATAATGCATGATCAAACAAGATAACACAATTTTACAAGTTAATGTTTGTGAATATAAGGTTAGGGTTTAGGAATACCTTAGGGTGTCGAAATAAGGAGCTTGAGGAGATTGACACGGCTTGACGAGCTGACAGAATTTGACACAGATGGAGCAAAAGTAGACGAACAGAATTTCAGACAACGGCCGGTATAAAGGAGAAGGGGAGAATTGAGAGTGAGTTATAATTTGAACACCCAAAATTACTAGGATTAATGTTCACAATACAATAGCACTTTTATATAAGCGCTATTAAAGGTATACTATAAGACATCGCTTATTGAGACAAGCGTTGTTGTATCATCAACTTACAATAGCGCTTGTCTCAATAAGTGCTATCATAAATCTACTTACGATAGTGTTTTTCCTTTAATTGTTGTTGTAAGTGTACGATATGACAATGGTTATTTATAAAAGAGTTGTTGTAATTTTTTATATCTCTTCATCCATAAACGTTGTTGAATGTTTATATGCGAAAGCATTTGTTGTAATTCAATGAAGTATTTTAGAACACTTAATATTAAGCGTTGTTAAATAATCAGTTTGAGCTAAATCATATATTTAAATTATATTTTGTTGTCCCTTAATTTAATTTTGTTTAATATCAACCAGTCTTGCAGTATTTTTGTTAGATTTCCTTTAAATTGTCTTCCTTCGTAGACAGAGTGAATCTATTGTATTATTATCTATCGTCGACCTCTATGGTAGAATCAATCGAGGGGTCGAGAGGCGGTGGTTTACCTTGTGGCGAATGTCAGCGGTTCGAGTCCGCATTTCTCCAACTCGTGAACTTAATCGATTCAAAGATATAAGATAACACCCAATTTTGACGATTCGACAATCGATCATAATTTGTCATTATGGACAATGATAAGATCCCTCCAATTTTTATAATTGTATATGAGAAGCAAAAAGACATAATTGGTAGCGGTGTACCGGTCAGTCGCTTGGTTTCTAATAGGCCGTTCAAGTTCTCCTGAGTTCAATTGAATTGAATTTGGGAATCCACAACAAATATTAAAAATAATTTAAAAATGTAAAATAATATGAAAAATCCAAAATATATGACACTTCAGCAAACTATTAAAAATTGCTTCACTTATTATATTTAGATATAGAGTAAGGTTCAAGGAAGACAAATATATATTTGTAGGATTGTAAGACATAATCTTGATCGTAGATTATTAATAATCTAACAGCTGAGATTTAAATCAAAAATAACCGTCAACTCCAACCGCCTGTGTATTTTGCAAATCCGACCGCCTAATTATAAAAAAATCAATTTATAAATATTTATCGTCTCTCTAGATTTATCCCTTTAGATATAAATGTTATAAATGTTAATTCTTTATTTTAAGCGTTTATTTAATGTTTTTATGTAATTTAAATATTATAATATTTGAATTGTCTCTAGTAATTTTTAAAAATATTTAATACTTTAATAAGAAACCTATTGAGGAGAGTAAAAGATTTGTTGATGTCTAATAGGAGTATAATTCAATTTAGAAATTGTGAATATGTATCTGAATTTGAATGTTTATTTTATTGTAATTAGTGTATTGAAGATTGTTTTTCTTTTATGAGATGAACGCAATTTCAAGAAGGTTAATAAAAGTCGAAGTTGACCGGTGATCTATGTTTTGAAGGCAAAAACAGCATAAAGCTCTCAAAATTAGGACAAAGTTTCCTCAATAAAAAAATTACACAAATTAAGCATTTCTCTATCACAGGTTTTGTTAATTAATAAACAAGGAATATGATCTAAAGAAAATAGATATTTTTAAGAATAAAATATTAATCCTTGATTTGATTGATCTATTAATTATAATTTAATATATTTTTAAATTAAATTAAATAATTGAATTTGACTATATTTTTAATTTGAAGCATGTATATCAAATTATAGATAATAATCAATTGACATTGTATATCATGGACTTACAAAATAATGTTTGTCCACCTCTAATAACAGTCAGCCATTCGGTCATTATTCGAAGAGATGTGTCAAGTCTTTCTGAGTGTATCTTCACTTTGAGTCTGGTGTGCGCGTCCAGTCCTTGAGCAATAAATGAAAGGATGATTTTTTTAAAAGTGCTAAATAATTTTATTTTCTACAACACTACCATGAAACTTTCAAATATTTACATTCCAAGCCCTAATTTCCTTATAATCTCACTCAGGTATGACGCTTAACACTGCCGCAGTGCGTCTCCGGCGCCTACCACGAACAACGTCACTCTGATTCCTAGGCTTCACATTCCGACCTCCGCCGCCTCCAATTTCACGGCCAGTTTTCATCTCATTAAAATCATTCTCAACCGCCGTCAATCCTTTTCCACCAGCCAACGCAATATTTGCCTTCACGGCCAATGCAGCAATTTCCGCCGCCGTCAACGGTAGTTTCAGCCGATTCATAGGTAACACGAAGTACAGATTACCCGGTTCTAAAAAATCATCTTCAGAGACAGCCGAAACGACATCGTCGAAATCCATGTCGTCAGAATTGCATATGAAGCTTGCAGGGTTCTTCTTCAACAGCTGCGACACTTTCACCGGTCCGGAAAATTCCTGTAGCTGTCCGTCATGTAGAATCAACTTTGCTGTGGCGAATCCCGATCGCGAATGGATTGAATTGCAACCACCCATTTCGTTAAACGGTTTGAGGATTTGAATAAAAAATGCTGGATGAACAGAACTGAACAGAACAGGACAGAACAGAGAGATATTGATGAGATTTGCAGAGTCATTTGTTTATTTATATTATGAGTAGAAATGAGGAAAATGTGGGAGGGTATTTTGGGAATAATGAAAATATGACACGTTACAGTAATATTTGGGGAATATGGAATACTAATTTTGATAACTTTTAGAAATTAATGTTCATTGAGGCCAGCTTGTAATTAGCTAGCTGATGACAGCTTGTGATTTCGTACATTACTATGCTATTGTATTTGCACAGACTTGCTTTTACTCACTAGTAGTATCATAGTGTCATTTTTGTCAAACAATGCAGTACTACTAGACTAGATTGCCTTCAGTTATGAAGGTCAAGTGTCTGCCTTTCCTCCACTTCGTTGGAAGTGAATTCGGAGTTTGTTTACTTTTCAAACTTTTTTTGTAATATAGCCATCCCTTAATATAGAGGTGTCCATCGGGTTGGGCCTAATCCGACTATCTTAAATTTGAAGTCTAAATATGGGTAAAATCTTCGGGCCGAACAAAATAATCGGGTAGGACTGGGGCTCCACAATATTCAAAAGTCCTCGAACTTTCAAAGCCCGTTGACTTGTGGATGATCGGACCAAAATCGGATTTTTACGAACTTTTCATTAAATTAATTATTTTTCTAGTCGCATTATCTTATTATATTTTAAATAATATATCATGACCAGTAGTTTTTACAAAATACTTTTAAAGTTTTTGACATTTGTCTTGAGATGAAAGTTGAATAGAAACAAATAATTTAAGTGATGGGGAGCCTTAATTTCAACCGTGAATTAGATTAATCTAAGAGTTGAGATTAAATTATTTTTCAATTAAAATGAATGGCAAAAAATACTAAGTGAATGAAGGTTAACGGTTATCAATAAAAACTATTGGATTGCTAGATTGATAGAATTCAACGGATGAAATAATATTCTTCCGTCGTACATAAATATGTTAGTCATGGAAATAAGATATTTGGTAATGAATATAAGATAAAGTAGTATTCTAGTTTGAGTTGTATATTTTATGTTTGTATTTTATTGGATGTTGTTTAATTAAAATCAGTTGGTATATAAATAAAATGAGACAAAATAAATATTATTTTCATAGATTATATAGTTTTAAGATTGAGCTTTTGGTCGGGCCTAGCTTTCGGGTCGTGCGGACTTGGAAAGACAAGCCCGAGCCCGGCCCTATAGCAGCAGGCTCGGACTTCGACAAGGCTTTTTGCGGGCCAGGCCGGGCTTTTGCGGGCCGGGTCACCGGGCTTTCGAGCTAACGGCCGATTGGACACCCCTACCTCAATACAAAAACAACTCATGACATTCATTGCCGGATGGGCGTGTTTGCCGGAAAATTAGCCGTTAACTTAATTGACTATGATAAAATATCAAAAGTTTTCATTAAGAAACAAATCTAATAACATCATTAAACTTTATTTTGATTTCATTCTTGTTTGATTGGTGTATGAATCATCCAAAACTCATAGTTATCAATTCCATCAATCTAAACAAATTCAACATATCGAAACTTTTTTCAAAATTAATCTCTCATTTACTTTATTTTGAGTTATTGGTGTTACTAAATTAATTTAGGATTTTTTTTGCCGAAATCACCCTCTCAATAGCTCAATTAAAAAAACCACCCCTTCAATTCTTTTTGAGATAACCACCCATCAATTCAAAAAATTGTTTAATCGTGACACCCTTTCATTATTTCCGGCGTCTTTTGCCGGAAAATTGCCCGTTGACTAAGTTGACTATCCTATAACTTTAATATCAACACTAAAAAACTAATCTATTAACATCATTAACAAAAAAATAAAATAAAATAAAGATTAATGTTGAGAAATGTTTTGATTTGTTGAGTTTGTAATGATAAATGAAGGTTGGGGTTGTGAGTTTTTGGATGATCCAAGCACGATTGAACAAGAATAAAGCTAAATTAAGGTTAATGATGATGGTTGATTATTTTACTAATGTTTTTTTTATTTAAAGCTTGGTCAACCTAGTCAACGACCATTCTGTCAAAAGACGCCGGAACCGGCAATAGGGTGTCTCATTTAATATTTTGGAATTGATGGGTGGTTGTCTCAACAAAATTTGAAGGAGTGGATTTGTTAAAATTATGCTATTGAGTGGGTGGCAAAAAATCATTAATTTACTAGTGTCAAAAATAGATGTAAATCATAATAAGTAAGTCAACAACTATTTTTTTTGGAAATAAACACCAGATCAAACGATGAGGTGTCACGACTTAATGGTTTCTTTATTGAGGGGGTTATATAAAAAGTTGAATGAATGGTGATGCGGGGCAAATGACAAGGTGTCATCTGGCAGATCATCCTAGAGTCCAATGGGTCGTGTAATACGCCATTTCGAAGAGAACGACGTCACGGATAAAACTCAATAGTCATACTGCTGAGTGATAAACTTTAAACCCATCCGGAGTGCTTTACTATTTTAATTCAAATTTTTAGGATGATTTTAGATTAATTTCTAAATTATATTTTAGATCATTTTCTTTATTTTGACAAGGATTAGAAATTCTGTTAGATTTAAATAATCTATTTTCCTAACTTTGTAGGTTTTTTTTACTATGTAAATAAATCAAGAAAGTAGAGAAAGCAGTGGATCAAGTTAATAAAAATTGGAGTTTTCTCTATCTTGTTTGCAGTTTGGTTTGCAGGCATGAATTCAAACTTTATCATTCATAATGCCACACACCCGCTGCATCAGAGTTGTATCAGATTCAGATCGTTCCTGTGGATGACTCTTAAACAATGACATGCACTCATAGAAGAGATGGGCTTTGAAGAGGAGAATCGGAGGATAATCGTAGTTAATTACGATGTTATGAGGGATAACATTGAGTTGGGTTGGCAGTTGAAAATTTTGACTCGTCAAATGAATGATTTATTTTGCTTAATATGATAGCACTGTGGCTAATCATAGTGAAAATGTGGCTAATCATAGTGAAGGAGTCATCCATCCAGAGTTACTCAATAAAAGATTTTTGACTTCAAGAAAGTTTTGAAGGACTGTCTTGTTTCATTGGTGGCTATCAGAGTTCGTGGTCGCGCACATGATAGGGGGCAGCAGTTGAAAAAGACTTATGCTCAAACTAGGAAGGAAAAGATGTCTTGGTGGGAGAAGTTCAAGAAGCACATTGAAGTTGGTGACAAAGGTTTTGATTCGAGGATGAATCTTCTCGACCACGGAGATAATGATGCAGAGCGAATGAAACGGTGTCATCTAGCAGATCATCTCGGAGTCCGATTGGATCGTGAAATATTTTGTTTCAAAAAGAACGACGTCACAGTTGAAAATCAGTAGCTTTGATGAGCTTTTGAACCCATTCGGAGAGTTTAACTATTTTATTTCAAATTTTTAATATTTTTGGATCATTTTAGATTAGTTTCTTAATTTTATTTTAGAGAAGTTTTTTTATTTTGATAAGCATTAGAAATTCTGTTAGATTTAGATATCCTAATAGATTTAGATAATCTATTTTTGTAATTTGTGGGTTTTGTTTGCTATGTAAACAAAACCAGAAAAGTAGAGAAAGCAGTCGATCAAGTTAATCAAGTTAGGGTTTATTGCCGAAAACCACCTCTTATAGGGCATAATTGCCGAAAACCGCCCCTTATACATTTTATTGCCGAAAACCACCCGTTGTTCGTTTGACTTTTGTTGACCGACACATTTTAACGGAAAACGTTAAATTAGTGTTAAATCTCCGTTAGATGGATAAATTAGACATTAATTAGGTTAATTCAATTAATTAGGTTACGTCCTATAAGGGGTGGTGTTCGGCAATTACGGCTTATAAGAGGTGGTTTTCGGCAATCTCCGACGGGTGGTTTAACCTAGTTGTTTGATGCACAATTATTTGCATATCGATTGAAATATATTACTATATTCTATATTAGACTCTTTGTCCAACAATTACTATATTCGATTGAAATATGTGTATATGAAAGAAGTTAGGGGGTAAAATGAGACTCTTTGTGCTTTATACATACGATAGATGAATATATATATATATATATATATATATATATATATATATATATATATATATATATATATATATATTATAAGTCACATGCTTCATTAATGCGTTGGCACAATCTGGGGCGTCCAAAAAATGCAATCAATGGGTGCAAGAGGGGATCCACGAGTCCACCAAATTGAGAGGATCCACATGATACTTTCCCTATATATATTTGATGGAAAGAGATCAAGGAGGACATCCATTTATACGTAGGACAGTAGGACATCATCTCAACCATTTATTTCTAATAATCAAATAATTGAATTGGTCGATTAGATAGACAGACGGAGTAATACAAAAGTGTGAAATATTTGGGGTGGTTTTCGGCAATTACGGCCTATAAGAGGTGGTTTTCGGCAATTATCTCTGTTGAGATTTGGGGTTGAATTAATTGAATTAACCTAATTAATTAACCTACTTAATGCCTAATTAATCCATCTAACGGAGATTTAACACTAATTTAACGTTTCCGTTAAAATGTGTCGGTCAACAAAAGTCAAACGAACAACGGGTGGTTTTCGGCAATAAAATGTATAAGGGGCGGTTTTCGGCAATTACGCCCTATAAGAGGTGGTTTTCGGCAATAAACCCATCAAGTAAGTACAAATTCAAACTTTATCATTTGTATTGCCCACATGCGCGCTGAATTAGGTGATTTCATTAAAATTGAGTTATTAAGAGAATGATTTTCGACAAAAGCCCTCAAATATGTTGGGTGGTTTGATTGGGATGGGTAGACAATATATTTTAGGGCCTTTTGTTTAACAAGTTATGAAATACTAAAACATTATTCTCAAGTATTGAAAAGACCATATTGTCCCATCCCTCTAAACAGGGAACAATAGTGTCTTGGGGTATTTTGGTCAATTAACTTTTTACAATACCAAAAATATCAATTCTCTTATTTTATTCCTTCATGCACCCGAGGAAAGTTTAGTCATTTTGACGTTTAGTTACCAAACTTCGGTGCTCATAACAACGCTCTTATTTATATACCTAGGGTAATTTGGTTGGAATATGTAGACCAATGTATTTTAATGTTTTTTGGTTACACTAATTGTTTGTTTTCTTAATCTCTATTCAAAAGATTTATTGTTACATCGAGTTAGGATCTAAAGAGACGGTATCTTTTTGTGAGACGGTGAGACATGATCACAACCATTTATTTTGATAAATCTAATGGTTGTGATTAAATATATTTATTTAATTAAAATAGGGGACAAGTATGCGCAAAATGTGGGGCAGTTGAGATAAGTAGTTTGTTAATTCCAGATGGCCACCTTTATAATAATCTATTTTCCACAAAACCATCTGTATATTGTAATATTACATCTGACAACCCGTATAACGGTTGTCGTTCCCAAACGACTACTTATCACTATTCTGTCAAATATTCTATTAAATATATTAATTTTTGACAATAATAATATTTTTATTACAATACACCACCTCTATGATAAATGAGTGTCCATTTCACCATCTTCATAATTACTTTGGTTACCATTTAACCACCTCTCCGTTAACTGAGGTGGTTCTTTGGCAACGTTAGTAATTATAAGGGTAGTCGAATGTACTATTAAAATACAGGGTTAAATCCGGATGACCAAATTTACAATAAGTCATTTTCCACATAAACCACTTGTATATTGTAATATTACATTCGACCACCCGTATAACGTTTGTCGTTCCTAGATAACCACTTATGACTGTTCCGTCAAATATTTCGTTAAATATATTAAATTTTTAATATAATAATAGTACTTATTTTTATTACAATACACCACCTCTATAATAAATGAGTTTCACTTCACCACCTTTATAATCACTTCGATTTCCATTTAACCACCTCTCCGTTAACTGAGGTGGTTCTTTGGCAAAGTTAGTAATTATAAAAGTGGTCGAATGTACTACTACAATATATAGGTGGTTTTGTGGAAAATGACATATTATAACGGTGGTCATCTAGAATGAACCCTAAAATGTATAAGTGACTTTGCGAAAATGGCATATTATAACGGTGGTCATCTGGAATTAACCTTTTAATCTTTTAATCTCATCCATTCATTGATAAAAATGAACGGATGAGATGTTTTCATTTTTCTCACACTAACTTACTTGTCTCACTTGATCCTACTTCTTGTTACATCCTTAATGAAATATTAAAACATATATTCTCTATGTTCTTTATGTTTGTCGACTTATCTTCTAGGGCATCCATAATTTTTATCAACTTTCATTCATTATCTTAAGTACCATGACTGACACGTATCAGGGAAGGTGGTTAATTGATATTAATGTTACAATTTTAAAAGTCCATTTTTCAAATTTTGAGTCAAGTTGCAAATTACCACGCGGATCAACATTGAGTGTGGATTTCAGATATGCTCGAATTAGAGAGTTAATGCACCGACCACTAGTGCATACTGAATGCTAGGATGCATAAACACTTTACTTGTAGATAGGCCTGGAATTTTTGAGTTTTGTATAAAAAAAAGTTAAACCCGTATCTGACTCGAGTAGTTAAATTTCGAATTCGGGTTTATAGATTTTAATGTCGACCCTGATGTAAACCTGACTTGCGTATTTTGAGTATGGGTTCGGGTTCTTTCGGGTTTACCAATCCTTTAAATTAATTGGTCATCTAATTCAAAACTTCAAATTTCAAAATAAATGTTACAAGTAAATAAAAAATGGATCTAAAGATGTAGCTAATTCATCAATATATGTATTTATTCATTTGTTCATTGCATCATTTGAATCGCATACGTATCAAAAGATCACATTACATAGCAATTATCAAAGTTATCATACGCCATAAACTGTTATTTAGTCATTGACTTATTAGAAAAATCATAATTTTAACTTACTAAAAATAATAATTTGAGCAAAAAAATAAACATTATGTGTACATCAAATATTATGAATAATAAATATGTATTTAGGTATAGTTGGGTTTTGCGGATTTGATTAAAAATTATATATTGAACCCGTACCCAAAACCCGCAATGTCTAAAACCGACCCAAACCCGTAAAATCTTTCGGATTTGCGGGTTGGGTTCGGGCTTTCGGATACAATGAGCCAGGCCTACTTGTAGATAATAAATTCTCGAACGTATGACGTGGATCACTTGTTAAAAGTGTATTTTAAATATAAAGTATAATTAAATCTAACCATTAATTGATATTAATCTACTACTAAGATTTGAGGTTTAAATGTAATTAATTTAATATTTAATATTTAAAGTCAAACAAATTAATGAGGGTAAAATGATAACATTACAAATTTTACTAGTTCTTAATTTCATTGTGAATATTATTGTTTATATTTCATATGATATATCCATATTGAATATTCAGTTAGCAGCTATAATTCGATATAAAAAATCAAAAAGTTCATCTCTGTCATTTTGAAAATATAATTATTAACATATTTTTCTTCATTATGAATCAAATACTGTGTTTCATGAAATAATACATAAAGGTTTAAATATCATATATTTTCATCATTTATAATATGCACAACTAATGTCCATGTTCTTGTTACATTGTTTTAAATATAGTTATTGTGATACTGTTCTTCGTTACGGTTCAAATATTTTGGTTCAAAAATGATGTGCGCACAAGTACATTAATATTTGTGCACAATCATTATTTAATTTTTTTAGTTTTATAGTTGTTTGTGAGTATTTTAAAAAATTTCATTTGATTTTTAGGTTATTTACATCTTTCGAATGCACAAAATAATTTTGCAAGATTGAGCGTAAAAGTCTAGTTGATCGTTGAAAATTAAGGAATAATCGCCAAGTCAATCTAATGACAAATAAGCAAAATCTGACTCGGTCAAACTCTAATTTTTTCAAAGCTATAAAAAATTCATCATATTTGGAAAGCTTTCAAATCCAAATCAAAGACCAAATATCAAGTATATTTAGAAGAGGCTTGAGATTGAAGATCAAGACATCGTCTACCCTACCATAAAACTTTTAAACTCTACTTTTATTATTTTATATCCATTATTTATATTTTCATTTTCATTTGTATATTTCTCACCATATGTGAGTAGTTGACTTTTGATTGGGGATCTAGAGTTTTGAAACATTCGTTAAATGTATTTTAATGAAGTATGGTTAATTCTTAATTGTCGTGAGATGGAAAAAATCTTAACCATTGATTTGATTAATCTCACGGCAGAAATTAAATTGATTTTTCATTAAATTAGGTGGTTAGATTTGCAAAAAAACCCGTGGAAGTTTGATTTGGCGGTTATTTTGAGTTTAAATCTAATAATCAACAGTTGGGATTATGTCTCACTGTCTCACGATAGTGAGACATAATCTCGATGAATATTTAATAATATTACGTATGATATTTGATCAATAATAATCGCCCTATACAATCATTCCGTATTTTTTGCTAATCCAACCACCAACCAGTTTAATCTCAACCGCCAGACTAATCCAATTAATGATTAAGATTAATCCCTTCCGTGGATTCGACCCCGTACTTACATTAGCTATACTAGTGAGGAGTCTTGGATAAATTTGCACACTACTACAGAATTTATGGTGTGTTCAATTTGCCGGAATGGAATCATTTGGAATGGAATGAAAGGATGAATCTAAAATGAAATTATATCCAAATTCACCATTCCATTCCCACGAAATGCATTCCATTCCTTCAAAGTGGACGCACCATAAATTTCATTCAGTTTTTGACTCGTATCATTAATACAATTAGGCTTCACACTTCCGATTTGTTAGCCTATTCAAACATTCCACCAATCACCAACTTCTACTGGAATGACTAGATGAAACGTTTGGACTAAGTTATAGATATTCAATCATCATAAACTCAAGCTACTTCCATAGTCATAAGATTAAGAATCAACTAGTCATGTTAACACTTTAAATACCTATCTTCCGAAATGATGTAAAGTGGATAATCTAAGTGAGGTATTTTATCAAACACCTTGCAGGTATACTTATTGAATACAGGAAAAGTAACAAAACTAATAGCAATTTATCTCATATAAAATCCATATCATGATCATGAGTGTAGGATACATTGGACAAGATCACCTAGACCTTGGAGTAGGGAGATACTCACTGAGCATACTAAATTATTCCATTAACTTCTAAAATGTTCGATATCTCAAAAACAAATAGTACAGACTCAATCTATCAAACTAGAAGGATTATAACCTTGTTGTTTAAGAGATCTTGAGCTTTCCCCTTTTGTCTTCTCTTTTCTCTCGTTCAGGTTCTTCTTCTCCGTCACAAACAATCTGGCTGTCCAATGGTCTTCAAAAAGATGTATTTATTCTCCTGGTTAAACAACTCGGGAGTTCTGAGGGGTCTGGTATGACCCCGCCAACCAAGTACATTGGGCGGCTTAGAGCATGTACACCCGTTCAGGAAGTTCTATATTTTGAGAACCTCCTCAAATAGCACTTTGTTTTACTATTCATTGTAACAGGAAGTCCTATTTTCTTGTTTTGTACAACCATAGGAATGTAGGACCTCCCATTACTATTCATTGAATTAATTAATTAATTTTTTCTTTTAAATAATTATTGAAAGAATTTCTAGATAATTTTTTAAAAGATTTCTAACAAATAACAACACAACGCGTGCACCCTTAGGATTTTCTGATAAGATAAAATTGGTTATAAAATAAATGTTATCCATATTAATGGAAGAAACACCATTGGATCTTCACTTATCTTCATTCTCTCAAAAACCCAGATGGATCCCTTCAATCTTGAAGAAAGTTTCAGGATGTATGAAGAACAAATGAGTGAAATGGATGGAACAACCGATTCTTTCATTATGGATATTGTTGCACTTGTAGTACCTGGTGATGAGGATGATGGCCCACCTCGACGACGTCGACCAAATCTCTCAAGACAACGAGGACCTAGAGGTCAAAATTTGCTTGAAGACTATTTCGTGAAGCATCCAATATTTCCAGAAAGAAACTTTCGTAGAAGATATAGAATGAGTCAAAATTTATTTAACCATATCAAGAAGACACTTTGGAATCATGATCTATTTTTGCATCAAAGACGTGATGTTGATGGTGTCCTCGGTGTCATTCCTGAACAGAAAATGACAGCTGCCATACATATGTTAGCATATGGGTCATGTGGAGATCAATGCGCTGAAATAACATGGATGGGAGTAACAACAACACTCGAATGCATGAAAGCGTAGTGCAGTCAAATTGTGCATTTTTTAGAGATCAGTACTTAAGATCTTTGAATGCAACGAAGTTGTCTCGACTTCTGAACAACAAGTTGTAATTGATTGCATGCATTGGGAGTGGAAAATTTGTCCCACAGCTTGGCAAGGGTCACACTCAGGCCATAAAGGTCGTCTAACCATCATTTTGGAGGCAGTTGCCGCATAAGATGCATTGATATGGCATAGTTTCATTGGTGTACCAGGAGAACAAAATGATCTTAATGTTTTACATCAATTAGACATCTTTGAATCTTTGCTCGAGAGAATTGGTCCACTATTACTAATTAATTATCTAATCGTCGAAGTGTAATGGATGATAACAATTTGCTATTGATTCTTGATTGTCTTCAGCTCCTTTCTCTTCAAATTGACGAACAATGGCAGCCTTCCTTTTTGAAAAATATTTTTTTGAAGTTGGTGACATCATTTCGGTATCCATTTGCATAATCTTCGTATCTTCCTCCAACTTTCTAATATTGATCACATCTTGTTGAATTTGTTGAGCTCTCTTTGCTTGCTCTCTTTGTCAAATCATGTGTTCTTTTTTATTATTTGTCATGCTTTCAAGAGCATCATCGCGTTGTTGGGTTCATTTTGTCGTGATGTGCTTTCCTTTTTTTCGTGTGTCTTTGGCCGCTTTTACTCCAAGCGGTCTTACTGGACTAGACGAACTTCCAGGATAACTTTCCAGTGTAGAAAATGTAAGATCATCAATGCTTACAGTTTGAGGTCCTTCATTGTTTGGTGCTTTATCATTTAAATGGTTAGCTTCGCATGTATAAGTTGAGGGAGTACTTACTTTTGTCCGAGCAAATGTTTAGTGAGTCTTCACCTCATCCCAACATTGAAAGTGTTTGAACTCTTTCTTCTTTTTGGCATAATACATTACTTGAGCTTTTCGTACCTATATATTTATACATCTTTAGTAACAAAACAAATATAAAATAATTAATATTATACATTATAAAAATAAAATGTTTACCTCATCTTGCAAATTACATCCTGATTCTCTATTTCTTTCCATATAAGAAAGACAAGAGCCCCTAGTTCCTTGTGTGATCGGTTGGGCTGTGTCTGCCTGTGTTGATTGGTTGTGTAATGGTTGTGTCTGGCTGAGTGTTTGTGTGTGTCCGTCTGTTTTGCACCCTTTTTGAGTGAAATCAAATTTCCCTTAAAAAAAAGACAAGAGCCCCAATATACCAATATTGGGGACGTCCTCTGGGACATGCTATTTGGGAACGTCCTTACGAACGTTCTCCTTTTGAGGACGTCCTCTACATCCGTTTTACAATTTTTTTTACAAGATATTCTCAATTTTCAAATAGAATGTCCTGTAATTCACACCGGTGTATATGCTCTTAGGCAGCCTCGGGTGCCTTGAGTATGTCCTGATGTTCTTCTACTTCTAGCTCTTTTTTTAAAATTTCTTCAACTCCTCATTTCCCGCTTTCGATCGATCATCTTTCTGAATATTAGTTGATACCTGTAAACAGGACAAACTCCTTTATATAGCATATGAAGTCTCAAGCTTTAAACGATATTTGATAAGAATCAAGTACTAAATGAGCAACAAAACTAGACTCATCAACAATACGGACTACTGGCATGGTTTTGTTCAAATATTTGAACATATAAAGTGTAAAATGTTTGATAAAGTGCAACCTATTGACAATCTTTGGTTTGTAAATTTTTATTAATACCATGTATTATATTGTATATTCTTTGGAGGCAAAGATTAAGGATAAGGTGAATGAAAAAGTTGCTTACTGATAGAGTGCTTTTGTACGCTACTTTTAGTCCGTTACACTGCTTATATTCTAACATATTTAGTATAAGATTTCGCTTTTGTGTAGTTTTGTATTACAGGCTAATTAGAAGGTTAGAATAAAAACGCAACAAGAAGGCTGAATTCCAGAGCAAAAGACAACAACTGGACAACAAAGACAAAAGACCACTAGCCGCGAGCACTATGGCGCGCGAGTGAGGGTCGCGCAGAAGACAGCAGAACGATGACGTCAGCAACAGCGAGATATTCGGAACGATGACATCATCACGCGCAAAGAATATTTCTAAGTTCGGTTTTTGGAGATCAAAGTATTTCCTAAAGCTGATTTTAGAGATGCAGATGATTTCCTACAGATATCCTTGCCTAAACATTCGTGGAAACCCTAGGAGGCAGGACTATAAATACAGAACTTCATGGAGATCACATGCATGCACGCAGAAGGGACCAAAAGGCTCAGAGCAGAATTCCAATTTAGCCGTGCGCGCGAGCTGTCACGCGAGCCTGACGACGCACCAAGCAGATTTGTCTTGTTATTTTAGTTGTTCTATAATTATTCTTGAGATGTATTCATTCAGTATGTGTAGCTAACTTACTGAATTCGGTTTGGTTTGAATCTATGAATTATATGTTTTGAGGTCTTGTTCTTAACTGCAATGATAAGGTTTAGTATTATTATTCCGAACTCAATTTGCATGATAATTAGGTTAGACAATTAAGCGAAGCCTTGCACCGCAAGACTTAGTTGTAGAATCTATTATCTATAGTTAAACTATCAGAAGTACGTGATTGTGAATGATAGGAGTGACACTAGAATAGGCAATAGCTATCTTGACCGGATCCGTTATTGACTAGACTAGATTGAGTAATAATATCATACGGACTTTGACCGGAATGTATGTGTAGGTTATTAAGCTGTGACATGACCTTAACCTACGTGAACAGTACTTCGTTATCTTTAGTGACCAAGGATAAACATAGAAATTCATAGTGAAGAATCTGAACCGAGCTCATCTTTTGCATAGTTATCAACATCTTTCGTACTTGCTGTCTAATTGTGCGCCAGTTACACTTGCTCAACAGTTTTCTTTCTTTTAATTGCTTTCACTCACAACCCCAATCTTAGTTTGTAGTTGAAAGAAGAATTCTCACTGTTCCCTGTGGATTCGACCCAGCTTGCCAAGACTATACTAGTAGGAGAGCCGGGACAAATTTGCAGCACTCAACGACGTGCTCGTCACTTACCAAGATAAAAATTCGAGTGTTTCAGTAATGTGCTTCTAAATATTAGCTTGAGATTATCAAAGATGTGTACCCTAGGAGCGAGAAGCCATCATTTCTAGCGTGGCAGGACAAATCAGACACCCTCCACTCCCTATAAGAGGTTCTAGAAATCAAAAAAATATGAATACTGCTATCTAAGATGTCTATCTTAAAAAGAGAATCCAAAATCCGGAGGGGCATCAAAAGGGAGGTCCATGCGTCATTAACAATGCTTCAAACGAGGCAAGCCTGATGTAAGAGGTCTTTATGTGCTATATGTGAAGGGTTTATTAGCGAAAACCACCCTTATAATATGACGTTTTTTCCAAAAACTGCCCCTATAAAAAGAACTTTTTGAAAACCACCCATAAAATCATTATGTTATCGTTCGAACAACCAAAGCTAACAGTGTTAACAAATATTAATAAATAATAATTCTAAATTAATTCAATAATTGTTAATTTTATATTCAGTAAAAAGTCTTAAAAATCGGAAATCAATTAAAAATTCTTATATATACAGAAACGTATTATTAAAATATAAAATTAAAAATGTGGATATTAGTAGAAAAATTCATAAAAATTGCGAAAAATGAAAAATATCCAAAACATAAAAATTAAACTAACAAACCAATATTTAAAAAATACTATTGTATAAAAAGCAAAGAAAAATCACGGAATAATTAAATAATTGAAAGAAAAATGGTTTTAAAATTCTAGAAATGTATATTAGACAATAAGTAAATAAATAAATAAAGAATAATGGAAATATTGAAAAAAATTCTTTTCAACAAATTGATCAATCCAAACAAAAATAATTTCAACACTTGGCATAATTTCTATTATCACACTCTAAATATCATGCGAATTTTATGTTGACTTAGTGACTTTATCTACACGTGAAGGATTAAAAGGTTTGATGAAGACTAAATGGATTAGTTTTTGATGGGTTGAAAGATTTAGGGTTTCATGAAAGAATTTTTATTTATTTGTACATAGACTATAAAATTTTACTTATTTTGTAAACAAAATTAAGAGCCTAAAAGTAGAAAGTATAATCAAAGTATTAATTTTTTTATTTGGGTTGTTGAAAGAAAATTGTTAATACTTTAATCAATTATGTTTATTAATTTAATTTCAATATTCATGTTACAATTTTAAAATTGTTCAACGTTTTTTGTTTTCAATTGTTTAATTATTCAAGAGTTTTTTCTTAATTTTTTTAGAAAAAGCATTTTTTTTCTAAAAATATTGATTTTTATTTCTTATAATCCGTATTTGAGAAATATTTTCTGTGTATTTCAGCATTTTTCCTGATATTTTTGGATTCTTTATGAATTTTCTACTAATATTCAGATTAGATATTATTATATAAATTTAAATTATTATTTTATTCATATTTGTTAATGCCGTTAAATTTGGGTGGTTCGAAAGATAATTGAATGGTTATATGGGTAGTTTTAGGTAAGATCCTTTTATTTGGGTGGTTTTCGGAAAAACAACATATTATATGGATGGTTTTCATTATAAACCCTAACTTGAATTTTAAGGACTTTTAAACCTTGTGGTCAGTGAAACGATATATAATTGTTTTGCTGTAAGCGAAACAATTCCTGTAAGCGGATATCATTGTTTTGCTGCCTGATTTCACATTGCTGTTGGAATAGCTGTTGATCGTTCAATTGTTGCTCAATGATGTTCAAGCGTTCATCCATCTGTTTTGACAATATCGCAACTGTCAGGCGCGCCAGAGTTTGAATTTAAACGAAAGGAACACTCGACGGGAGAATCACGACAACGGAAGGGATCGACCAGAAAACTCATACCAATTGCAACGGATCTAGGTCGAGCGACGAGATCGATTGCGAAGAAGAGTCGCAGGGACGAATCCGGACGAGCTCAACGTAGAATTTTATTGATTACGAAATTGAGTACAAAGTCTGATTACAAGATTGAAATGAAATGCAGACGAGTTTGCTATTTATACAATTTCAATTTGAGCTAATAATTCTTTGTTATTAGGTCGCATGCCATTCTCGTTCCTCATGGACCTCACATCCGCTCCTTCACATCCACATCTCCGCTCCAGCTTCCGCTTCTACAATGCGCCCGCTTCGGCTCGTCGCAGTATCACAGTGCTTGAACTAAACTCGTGACTTGTAATGTTTGCATGAAACTTTGGTTTTGAGAATTTTTTGTATGCATAATATTAGTATTTTCACTGTTTTACAAATTCAGATAGTACAATTCACAATTTGTTTGTCCTGTAAGTGAACTGTGGCGACAAAGTATATTGGCATTTCAGAGGTAAATGCGAAATACACAAATTATGACATTTGAAGTCACTACACACTTTATGCAACTAGCAAATTGTGACATTTGAAATCCACTACATAGATTATGCGACAAATAATATTGAGCGCGTTAATAAATTGAGTCTCACCTTACTCATATTTATGTGACAACTTTATATTTCGTCACAAACAATGCAGTTTACACACGACTGACCTTATTTATGTTAGTCAACATGAAAGTTAAGCGACTTATCTTACGTGACAAAATTTGTGTCATATAAGTGCTATTACGGACTAATATCACAGTTAAGCAGTCTTTTTGTGTGTGTTTCATAAGGGTTATTTATGTCGTAGTGACGATTCTATATATTGGTAACACCGAAATAAAACAGGTGACATGAGAATATCTCTTTTGGAGAAGGGTAGAGAGTAATTACCTTCGGTTTATATGGTGTAGACAAGATGGCCGGCTTAATACAAAAACGGTTGGTTCATTCCAATTTGACCAATTTGACCAGTTTGACCAGTTTGACCAGTTTGACCAGTTTGACCAGTTTGACCAGTTTGACCAGTTTGACCAATTTTGACCAGTTTGACCAGTTTGACCAGTTTGACCAATTTGACCAATTTGACCAGTTTGACCAATTTGACCAATTTGACCAGTTTGACCAGTTTGACCAGTTTGACCAGTTTTGACCAGTTTGACCAGTTTGACCAGTTTGACCAGTTTGACCTGGTCAGTTCAATGAATTCCTCTGCCAATAACCAACTGATGATTCTAGGACCAACCAACTGATGATTCTAGGACCAACCAACTGAGCTGCCTAGACCAGAAATTTTCACGTTGGCTAAGTGATCACCGAATGTGAAACCAGCATACTCATATGTTTCATTTCAGATATATTAGAGTCTTATGTTGTAAAGTCTCATAAATGTTATTCCCTCCGTCTCATTTTGAGTGTCTCATTTGAGAACTTTCACGGTTTTTAAAGAAAATTGAAAAATGTGAGATATAAAAGTAAGAAAGAGTATGAGTGGGATAAAAAGTATGAAAGAGGGTATAAATGTAGAGGTAAAAAAGTTTCTATTTTAGGAAATGAGAAGTAGGGATGCACAACCGGTACGGACCGGACCGGAATAGGTTGGACCGAACCGGACCGGTAGACCGGAAAATTGAGGAAATAAGGACCGTAGACCGGACCGGACCGGGACCGTTTCGGTCCGGTCCAATTACGGTCCGGTCCGGGTTTGGACCGTAAACCCGTAAATATTATTATTATTTAATTTTAAATTAAAAAATTAATTTAAAATCTGAATATTATATATTTTATATTTATGTATGTTTTATTTAATTGTTTGAATATTTTTGGTAATATATATGTCTAATTTATTAATTTTTGATGATAAATTTCTATTTTAAATAATATATTAAATATTTTATATTTATTTAATTTATATTACGGTCCGGACCGGACCGGACCGAAAATTTCTTGGACCGGACCGGACCGGGACCGTAACCCGTAATTTCCAAAAATTGTGGACCGTAGACCGGACCGGAATGGGACCGGGACCGGACCGTAAATTTACGGTCGGTCCGGTCCGGGTTTACGGTCCGGTTCTTATTTGTGCATCCCTAATGAGAAGATCATTTTGGGACATCCAAAAAAGAAATGGGACACTCATAATGGGACAGAGGGAGTACATAAAAGTTAGTCAAAAAATGTAAATAACTTAATGTTTAAATATAAAGTCAAATTATAAATAAGAGTATTTTTTACTAACATACCCTTTAACAATTCAAAATCATTAAATTTTACGGTTTTATCGAAAATTACCCTCTCAATAGAACAATTTTAACGAAACCACCATTTCAAATATGTTTTTGTTATAACCACCATTCAATTCAGAAATCGTTTAATTGTGACTTCCCACCACCAGTTCCGGCGTCTTGTGTCGGAAATTAGCCATTGACTTTGTTGACCATGATGTAAATCGAAATTCTTTCATTATATTAACCATTAAACTTTAATTTGAGTTCATACTTATTTAACTGAAGCATTGATCATCCATAACCCATAACCCCCAATTTCATCCACCTTCACAAATTCAACAAATCGAAACTTTTTCTCAAAATTGATCTTTATTAATGTTCATTTAACTTTATTTTGAGTTCATGGTGTTATAAGATTAGTTTTTTTGTGTCAAAATTGGATTTAAATCATAGCCAACTAAATCAACAGTCAACTTTTCGGCAAAAGACGTTGAAACCGGCGACGAGGTGTCACGATTAAATGATTTCTGAATTGAAGGGTGGTTATGTCATAAAAATAATTTGAAGGACGATTTCGTTAAAATTTTAGCTGTTGAGAAAGTGATTTTTCGGCAAAAAATCCTTAAATTTTATTACCGTGAGATCAAATAAATGTAACGAGCAACCTCTTTCAAGCACTTATTATTTTAGATTTAATACGCTATAGCATTTGTAATATAGTTTTTAGAACAATAAAGTAATCTACAGGAATCAAAGCACCTATTCATCTACTATTTTCCACTCAATATAAATCTCAAAATTTAACAATATATTTTGCTTGTGTTCTGGTTACGGAATTTTTTTTGCTTTTTGGATCTAGTAGGGGTGTGCATGGGTCGGGTTAGTATTGGTTCGACTCGATCCATTCTTGATCCGATAAAATGTTCAGGTCATCATTATAATCAGAACACGACCCAAAAAATAAAAGGATAACTCAAACCCGTCCGTAACAGACCCGTTCAAAATTTTTTTTACAAAAACATTTATTTACAAAAAAAATCAAATCAAGTTGGACTTGTCAACTCAATAGTGAAAGATATAAAAAGCACAGAAGACGAAAGTGAGTCTTGAATTTTTTAAGGGACAATTGCAGAAAACCACTATTATAATACACTGGTTTGCAGAAAACCACCAACAACTAATTACGAAATATCTCTATTATAATTGCTCCGTTATCGAAAAACCACCACTATCGTAACTCCGTTAAAAATTGCAAACCACGTGCCATACTGCGCGCGGGTAAAGAATTTTTATACTGATGATTATAGAAAACCACTATTATAATATCAAACTTTGCAGAAAACCACCATTTTAACAATTAATTACAAAATGACTACATAATAATAGTTTTGCTATGAAAAACCATCATCTGAATATATAAGTAACAACATATAATGTTGTTAATTCTATGATTGTGTTTATGTTTGATGAGCAATGAAGAAATACCTCTTGCTAAAAAATTGGGTTACCTAACAATGATCCACACTTGACATGAAACCTAACAAAAGTATATTTGCGGTCACAGATGTGGTTGAAGTTTTTATCTTTAGCATAAATTTGAATCATAAAGAAGCCAATATAATACAACAATTAGAGTATAAAAACAACGACAAAATAAATCATAGTTCATGAGGATAAGGTAGTGAAAAACTTACTTGTTTGTGAACTGGGTAGCCGATAGCCATTACACAATGCTAATAAGCTCTCAAACATGAATCTTCTTTCTAGCATTATTTCTTCATTGACATCAATCAATATTCAATTGAACAATAATGTAGCTAGTACACATTTATTAAAGAGTTATTACCATTTGAGCCTCCAATCTAACACGAATTGGGCATCCAATTGTCATTTCACAATTAGTTATTATAATTATGGTTTTTGCAAATTTGAGATTATAATGGTGGTTTTTTTGAAAAACTTAGATTGTAATGGTGGTTTTTTGCAATTAACTTAATTAATGAAATAATATTTAATTACCACACAAATGCGCTTTTAACGGTAATTTTAACGGAATAGTAACAATGGTAATTTTTTGAATAACGGAGTGATAGAGCGTAGTTGTACGCTACTTTAAGTCTTTTACAGTGCTCATATTCTAACATATTATGGTATAAGATTACGCTTTTGGTGTAGTTTTGTATTTCAGGTCTTAAAGAAGAGTTAGAACAAAAACGCAACAAGGAGGCTGAATCTCATGCAAAAAGATAACAAGGCAAAGACAACCGACAACTGGCACTGGCGCGCGAGCAACATGGCGCGCGAGTGAAGGTCGCGCAGAAGACAGCAAAACGGTGACGTCAGCAGACAGCGAGATATTCGGAACGATGACGTCATCACGCGCGAGAATATTTCTAAGTTCAGTTTTTGGAGATTTAATATTTCCTAAGCTGATTCTTAGAGATATAGATGATTTCCTACAGATATCCTTGCCTAAATATTCGTGGAAACCCTAGGAGGCAAGGCTATAAATACAAAGATTACTGGAGATCACAGATATGCACACTTAGAGAGAGCTGACGGCGCAGAGCAGAATTCCGGCGAAGACGTGCGCACAACCTGTCACGCGAGCCTGACGACGCAGCATCCAGATTTGTCTTGTTATTTTAGTTGTCTTATAATTATTCTTGAGATGTATTCGATCAGTATGTCTAGCTAACTTACTGATTTCGGTTTGGATTTGGATCTATGAATAATATGTTTTTGAGGTCTTGTTCTTAATTTACATGATCAAGTTTAGTATTATTATTCCGCACTCCATTGCATGATAATTAGGTTAGACAATTAAGCGAAGCCTTGCACCGCAGACTTAGTTGTAGAATCTAGTATCTATAGTTAAACTATCAGAAGTACGTGACTGTGAATGATAGGAGTAACACTAGAATAGGCAGTAACTACCTTGACCGGATTCGTTATTGACTAGACTAGATTGAGTAGTAATATCATACAAACCTTGACCGGAATGTATGTGTAGGTTATTAAGCTGTGACAGGACCTTAATCTACGTGGACAATTATATCATGTGCCTTTAGTGACCAAGGATAAAACATAGAGTTCATAGTGAAGAATCTGAACCGGATTCATCTCTTGCATATTTGTTTGCGTCTTTCATACTTGCTGTCTGTGTGTGCGCCAGTTGTACTTGCGCAGCAGTTTTTCTTTCTTTCTTTAATACTCACGCACAACCCAATCTTAGTTTGTAGTTGAAAAGAGACTTCCACCGTTCCCTGTGGATTCGACCCCAGCTTGCCAATACTATACTAGTGAGGAGAGTCGGGACAAATTTGCAGCACTCAACGACGTGCTCGTCAAATTTTGGCGCCGTTGCCGGGGACGGCTAGAGAAGTTTTCTTTTCTTTTCTTTTTTTTGTTTTTTTCTTATATAAAAATCCAAAAAAAATTAGTTACGTTTAATTTAGCTGTTGTTTTTGTGTTGCATGGAAGATTTTGGTGAAAACAGTGTAATAGGCAGAAGAAGAGAAACTCCAGACGCGCCAGCGCGCAACGCCGAAAACATTTTTGCTCGCCTAAACCCAGCTGAACTCGATTTAATCAGAAGAGAAGTACGCAGAGATTTAGAGTTCAACATGGACGCTGACATGCAGAGAAATAACAACCAGCTTCCGATAAATGCTAATGTTAACGCGCCAGACCCAGTCGCGCGCGCACAGCCAGTGGCGCGCCGCACCATTAAGGAGATGTCTGCTCCTCACGCTCACACTGTGAATGCCATGGTGCATCGTACTGCCACCTGATGGTCATTTCGAGCTACGAACACAACTTGTTCACTACATACCAAAATTCCATGGTATGGCTAGTGAGAACCCAGTGAAGCATGTACGAGAGTTTGCGGCCATTTGTGAGAATATGAGGAATGGGAATGAGGATCCAGAGCTGCTGAAACTTAGAGCCTTCCCGTTCTCATTATGTGATTCAGCTAGACAATGGTTGATGGGGCTAGCTCCTGGTTCAGTAAGGACATGGGCCGAGTTGCAGGAACGATTTCTAGACAAGTTTTACCCCGCGGCCAAGGTATCACTGCTACGTAGAGAGCTTGCTGCACCGAAACAGTTGCATGGAGAGTCATTATCAGAATATTACGAGCGGTTCAGGGAACTTGAAGCGAACTGCTACAACCACGGACTCCCGCAACATGTACTGATAGAGAACTTCCTCAACGGGCTTACTGAGATGGAACTCAGGTTGCTGAATGCGTGCGCAGGAGGGAACGTGAGGAATATGTATCCGGAGGATGTATGGAAATTAATAGAGGACACGGCTGACCAAGTTAGATATCAAGTGTCACTAGAGAATAACCGCGCCAGAGCACTGCATCAAGTAGACGTGACCGGAGAGATCAAGGAATTAAAGGATATGATGCAGAAGCTAATGACGAAGCAAAGTGTTGAAACAAGAGCTTGCGAATTCTGTCACGCCACAGACCATCTTACTGACGCATGCCCCTCCCTATTCGAAGAACACGCAGATGTTAATGCAGTAGGAGGATGGAACAACGGACAAGCTAGGCAAGGACAGCCTAGATTTGGATTGGCAGAGAATGGGTTTAGTTGGAAGAACGACCAGAATTTTCAGAGGCCGCGCGCTGACTGGCGCGCGCAACCTAATGCTCCCACTGGCGCACGACCTTACGCGCCAGTACCTTCCTATAACCCACCGCACAGACGCACTGATGGGCAAACGCAACTTACTCAGCAGCCTCCCAAGAAATCATTAGAAGAAATAGTGGGTCAGTTGGCTGAGACAGTACGAAGAAACGAAGAGCAGAATGACAAAAGGTTTAAACTGATAGAGAATCAGCTCACCCAGATTGCCACCGCTGTTAATGAACTGAAGGCTAGTGATGGAAATTTGCCCTCTCAGGTAATACAGAATCCAAAGGGAAGTATCAACATGGTTCAGATGGACGCGCCACCACCAGAACACATCAGCGCGCCAGTTGATACGCGCGGTACTGATGGCGCAGCAGAGGAACAGAATGCAGAAATAGTTGTTGCACCGGTCTTTTCACGCACCAACCCTGACCCACCAGAGCAGAAGGAAGGTACTATGCTGAATGATTTCCAAGCAAGCTTGAAGATATGCTTAGCTCCAGATTTACCGGAAAAACTTGCTGATCCGGGAACCTTTACTATTCCGTGCTTTATTGGAGAAACCCTGGTTAGCGAGTGTATGTTAGACTTAGGAGCATCGGTTAATTTGCTGCCATATTCACTGTATTCAGCATCGTCAATGGGACCTCTAGAGCCAACGGACATTGCATTGTTACTTGCGGACAACTCACGGACCGAAGCAAAGGGGAAAATAGTAGACGTCTTGACCCATGTCGGCAAACTCAAGTTCCTAGCAGATTTCTACGTAGTTGACATGAACAAGCCGAATACGGAAGCAAGGGAATCAGTGTTGCTGGGCCGACCATTTATGAGGACCGCGCAAGTGTGCATTGATGTCGGGAAAGGTATGGTGACATTACAAGACAAGAAGCACATACTCAGATTAGATGTCATCAATAGAATCAAGTTATCGGAGGAACCATTGGTGAATGATTGGATCAACGAAGCACCAATACCAAGGTATTCTGGGATGATGCGCGCCAGTCAGAAGGATATGCCTTTGGCGCGCCAGAACAGTATAAAGAGTAAGCCACCAGATAAGAGGCGCAGAGAGCGAAGCCGAGAGCGACAAGACACTTGGGAACAACATAGGAACGCAGATCTGGGGCGCAGGATGATCATGCAGAATAGGGCACACTCGAAACGCGCAAGGCACACAGACTAGCGCAGCATCAAGACCAATACGCGAGACTTCGCGTTTTCTATCTCTTTACCTCGATCATATTGATTACTCTATTATTCTAGTATTAACACACTTGAATTTTTGCCATGCAGAAAAGATGACGACACGGAAGGAGGCAAATATTCAAGTGTGGGGGAGGTAAACCGTGCGCTATGAGTGCACATTTGCGTCGAGCTAACGACGTTAAACAAAGCACTCGTCGGAAGGTACTCCGACAAACTTAACTTAGTTTATTTTCATGTGTTTCGTGTGTGTTTAGTTTAGTTTAGTTTTGGTTTTGTTTTAGTTTTAATTTTAGGTTTAGTTTTAGTTTGGGCCCATGTAGTTTTGGGCCATGCATGCATGTGGGCTTTTTTGCTATAAATATTGATGTGGGTTCATTTTGTGTCACTTTCATTTTCAACTTATCTCTCTAACACAAAAACCCAAAGCCACCACCCCACCGCCGACCGCCGCCACGCCGCCGCGCCGCCGCCGTCACGCAACCCAGAAATTCGAGATTTTCGGTCAGAACGTAGATCTCAGTGCAGGTATTCTACTGTCAAAATTTCAATTGATTTGGAGTAGTTTTGGTGGTTCAATTTTGCAGTAGAAGTTTGAGATCTAGATCTGCGTAGCACTCGCGCGTGACAGGACACGCGCGCCAGTTTAGTCAGTTCCGTGCTTGTTTTTGTTTGCTATCATGTCGATCTGCAGAGACCAATCGGAGAAGTTGGATTTTGAGCTTAAGTACAGGCTGTACAGTAGGTGTGAATTTTTGCCTACCGTGTTTGTGGATGAGGAGTTTTTGCGTGAGATGGGGTTGTATGAGGAGGTACACACGGCTTTCGCCGCAACCGGATGGGCAGCGTTTATGGAACTCAGCTCGGACACAGACGTGGAGGATACACTGGAGTTCCTCGCGTCGTACGAAGGATTAGCAGACCGGATCAGGTACCGCCACAGGGGCGTGTACTATGAGGCCACGCCATCCCAGTTCGGCGCGGTCATGGGACTCGCGCGCATGCCAGGCGCAGAAGTTGATGAACACACAGATCAAGAGGCATGGGATGACTGGACTGACGGCAGCAAGCCGTACGCTGGAGGACGAAGCCTCGGAACAGAATTATTGGATCCAAAGATGTTCTACCTTCAGAGGCTGATTTCGCATTCGATCATCGGGCGCTACAATGGATCACAGCGCCCGGGGCTACTAGACATGGAGATCCTCAAGGGTCTATATTACGGGAAGAAGGTGCGCTACACGCGCCTGCTCACCAGCTACTGGGAAGCGGTGAGCATGAAGGGCCCGCTGCTCTGCGGAGGATTGATCACGCACTTCTTACGTGCGCTGCATATGCAGCCCTGGCTGGAGGAGCACACTCTTGTGCGGGCTGAGTATCTGACGCGCCAGAAGATGCGTCTCACAAGGGAATCAAGTACGCGCGGATGGAACCGCGTATTGGAGCTAGGCGCGGACTTGAGAAACAGGGCTGCGCCAGAGGTTGTGGCGAGCGCAGTGGCGCCAGAAGGACAGGCGCCGATCAGAGATGCGCAAGCAGAGTCCAGCGCGCAAGGAAGTGCGCGCAAGTATTAGTTGATCAGCGCTGGGTGTTCAACGCTCAGCGTTATGGAGTATGTGGCGCCACAGGGTGCCAACTTGGACTTGACGCCCCAGAGGCTGGCGCGCTGGAGACCAATTCCGATCCCAGAGTATGCACTACAGGGTGAAGACCATCGAAGAACTCTCCCGGTCTTTTCTCGTTCTCGTTTTAAATTTTTGATCGGTGTAATGAATATTCGGTGGATGTTTTGTATTGTTTTTTAAAACACATGTTTTATTTGGTGCTTTAATTTTAATCGGTGTTTTAATTGACTCGGTGGGTGGCAATATTATAAACTGTGATTGGTGCAAATTGTTTACATGTGCATGCATTACTATCGCCTACTTTATTACTTATGCATAACGTGAGGACACGTTTTTGTTTAAGTGTGGGGGGGCAGTAGCACTATCTTAGGAGTAGGAATCTTTTTCGTTTTTTTTAGGATAAATTTTTCGTTTTTTTAGTTTCGTTTAACCAAACCGAATTTGAACACATCTCAAGAGGTATCTGCGCGCGAGAAGCATTGGCGTGCGCGACCTGTGTGCGTACTCGCGCACCTGAGGTATTTTGTGCTTATATGACATATTCTGATTTTTGGTAATTTTTTCGAATTTTGTGTATCTCTTGAGTGGAATAACGAGGGATGTGGAGTTGATAGAAACGTCCTAGAGAAGCAGTCGATCGAACGAAGCTTGAGGATCGGTTGCATGGTTATGAGTATTCGTGGAGGTTGGTACTTCGCGGTCAAAGGAATAAGAGCAAGCTCAGTCACGCAGATGCCGAAGGCGAAACCCTACCAGCGTGACGAGACGGAAAAACAGACCGTCTTCGTGGAAGTCAGTTGCTCAGGAAGGGGCGCGCGGTTGCAAACGCGTGACCTGACTTGCGCGCAACTAATCAGAAGCGAGAGCGGGGCGTGGTTCCATAGCTGTTATCCGAAGGCCGTGATTGGAAGCCGTTCTAGGGAAAAATAAGGATCCGGACCAGAAAGCAGAGTATTCAATTCAAAGTGAAAGCTTACAAGGCCGAAACGATGAAAAGAAGAAATTGTGCAACAGAGATTATCAATATGTCCGAGAAACAAACAGTAAAGCGTCAAAGACGTAGAGCTCAGAAAACCCTAAGACGCGGATCAATCACGTACCAAAGAAAGCGGATACGAATAACCATGCAATCGCGAATCAAGAAGAATTCGGTGACCGGTGCTTAAGCAGGACTATCTCCCAATCATCCAAATTGATTTGCATTCCACAAGAGAGGTAACACAAGGTTAGAATCATTACTTTAATCAGTTTAGTGTTGTAGAGTCACAATTGCGCAGGTTGTGAGAGTGGCGCACATGTGTGGCGCAGTAAGTCCAACATTCACGCGTGCAGTACACAAGAGGTAAGGAAGCCGACTTGTTCAGGGACGAACAAGAGTAAGTGTGGGGGATTTGATAGAGCAGTTGTACGCTATTTTATGTCCTTTACACTGCTTTATTCTAACATATTATGGTATAAGATTACGCTTTTGGTGTAGTTTTGTATTTCAGGTCTTAAAGAAGAGTTAGAACAAAAACGCAACAAGGAGGCTGAATCTCAGCAAAAAGATAACAAGGCAAAGACAACAACAACTGGCCACTGGCGCGCGAGCACTATGGCGCGCGAGTGAAGGTCGCGCAGAAGACAGCAAAACGGTGACGTCAGCAGACAGCGAGATATTCGGAACGATGACGTCATCACGCGCTAAAGAATATTTCTAAGTTCAGTTTTTGGAGATTTAATATTTCCTAAGCTGATTCTTAGAGATATAGATGATTTCCTACAGATATCCTTGCCTAAATATTCGTGGAAACCCTAGGAGGCAAGGCTATAAATACAAAGATTACTGGAGATCACAGAAGCACACTTAGAGAGAGCTGACGGCGCAGAGCAGAATTCCGGCGAAGACGTGCGCACAACCTGTCACGCGAGCCTGACGACGCAGCATCCAGATTTGTCTTGTTATTTTAGTTGTCTTATAATTATTCTTGAGATGTATTCGATCAGTATGTCTAGCTAACTTACTGATTTCGGTTTGGATTTGGATCTATGAATAATATGTTTTTGAGGTCTTGTTCTTAATTTACATGATAAGTTTAGTATTATTATTCCGCACTCCATTGCATGATAATTAGGTTAGACAATTAAGCGAAGCCTTGCACCGCAGACTTAGTTGTAGAATCTAGTATCTATAGTTAAACTATCAGAAGTACGTGACTGTGAATGATAGGAGTAACACTAGAATAGGCAGTAACTACCTTGACCGGATTCGTTATTGACTAGACTAGATTGAGTAGTAATATCATACAAACCTTGACCGGAATGTATGTGTAGGTTATTAAGCTGTGACAGGACCTTAATCTACGTGGACAATTATATCATGTGCCTTTAGTGACCAAGGATAAAACATAGAGTTCATAGTGAAGAATCTGAACCGGATTCATCTCTTGCATATTTGTTTGCGTCTTTCATACTTGCTATCTGTGTGTGCGCCAGTTGTACTTGCGCTGCAGTTTTTCTTTCTTTCTTTAATACTCACGCACAACCCAATCTTAGTTTGTAGTTGAAAAGAGACTTCCACCGTTCCCTGTGGATTCGACCCCAGCTTGCCAATACTATACTAGTGAGGAGAGTCGGGACAAATTTGCAGCACTCAACGACGTGCTCGTCACGGAGCTATTATAATAGTTGCATTTCGTAATTAGTTGTTACAATGATGGTTTTCTGCAAAACAGTGTATTATCATAGTGGTTTCTGCAATTAACCCTTTTTTTAATGATAAAATTGTTAATATAATTAACTACCTATAATATAACATATTAGAAATTTATGTGGATTGATGAAAGCGTAGGTTTAGTACTTAGAACGATAAGATTCAAAGTGTATCTAAAGTATTTTGTATTTAAATAGAATGTTTGGGTGCTTCGGGTCAATTCGGGTAATCCGACTGTTACGAGCCTTGCCTACGATACCTGATATCCTTTAACTAGAAAGGGTAGTATTGTAAATGCATTTTACTTAATTTTATTAAGTTTAGTATAAAAACTATTGTGTAAGAGAAGAGGAAATTAAGCAATGAATTAATCAGTTCTTATCCCCTTTTCCCTTCTCAACCCTAATTCCTTCTTCTTGTTCTCATCTTTCGTTCATCTAATTCTCATCTATAATACATCAACTGTTGCAGAACTGCACATCTGCATCATTGGTGCTTCTTCATCGAGAGTCTTAACATAAAATAACTATGTCAAACCCTATCAGCCCCTATCAGCCCCTTTGGAGATTTTCATTTACGATCTGAGATTCCCTATTTTTATGGTCAGTATGTGGACTAGTGGATGTATCACCTAGAGTGCTTTTTCATCCGATACAAGACAGTAGATCATCAGAAATTGGCGATTGCTACTTCATATTTGGCCGGAGAAGCATTAGAATGGTTCCATCAATGGCATCGCGAGGTATGGTTTTGCTGATTTCAGTTGGCAACTTGGGAACACTTTGTGAGAGATCTAAAAATACATTTTAAGCCACCAGATGTCTTAACATATCCAGCGTAGAAACTACAATCAATTTCAGATATGTTGGAAGAGTTGAAACAATCTATTCTTGAGATGAAAGCTAAGAACTCTATATGTATGTCTAACCTTGCTAAACTAAAGTGTCATTCAGTATCACCTTCTTGTGCGGAGTCCACTAAAGGCAAAAGGAGCAAGTAAATACAACTAGTGAAGATGCACCTGTTTATGCACAAGTTGATTCTAAATTGAGCATCCAAAGCGCATCAGAGTTGATAGCCGAATATACAAGTGAAAATGTGCCTGGGGATGGTTTGGATAACAATGCTTGTTTGGATGAGGCTCGGTGTGAGCATCTTATTACCCGTGAGGTAAAATCTAAAATTGACTTTTATGTTCAAGATGAATTTAGTCTAACATTCAAGGAGGCAAAGGTTGATCTACAAGTCAAAGAGGATTTAGCTGAAGCCAATAGGGTTGCTACTCTGATTCGATGCGATTTCAGTTACATGTTTATCATTCATGGGTTTTATTAAGGAAGTACTCGAGGAAAAGGGAAAATTAAATTCTACATGTGCGTATCTAGTCCAAAATTATAAGGAAAATCTCTGCACTCAAGTTGTACAACAAATTAATGGTCTGGTCTTAAGCTCTCCTTTACCACCAGCAAAGCCTCCTGATCAACGTGTGAATGTAGAGAAGGCGTTGTATCGTTATATCATGATCTTATTTGGTGAGTATGGTTTCAAAAGGTATTGCAAAAAATATTGTAGTTTAGTGCTCTCTTCAATCCAAGGACATAGATCAAGCACATGGTGGAAATGGGAAAGCTCTTTTGAGGTATTTCATGTCCTTTATTTTGTGCTTTATGATATCAGTGGAAATCGAAGTTTAACATTACAATGGTGGTTGGTAAATTGCTTATTAAAAGGAGTTGGCTAGGTAAACCTCCTGTTCCTCCTGATATACTTATACTTATTGCCACGTCTCTAGATATCTTAGCTATAACTACAGATGATAATGGCAAGGCAGAAAGTTTGGCTAAAGATGACACAGCTATAATTTTGACAAAGAGTAATCAGGTGTTGAGTCTTGTTATAGATGATATCATTTCAATGATGTGGCATTTGGTTCCTATCAGGTTGCCCAACTATCTTGCTAGGTTTGTAAAAGCTCCCCGCATTCCTTTTGAATTTGTGTGGTTGTTGTCAACTCAAGCCGAATCTGTAGTCACTATATACAAAGTGACTTTTGCTAAAACTGAAGAACAAGAACTCAATTGTGTACTATCTTGGGTAAAAATGGGTCAGAAGGAAGCATATGTTTACCCGGATTCTCAATCTCTATCAACTAAATTAAACAGAAACGACATTGTCCAGGACCGTGTTGCAACTGATATGTCGACGATGGTGTCTAGTTATGCCAAGTTTTCTAGAGAAGTGAGATTGTTTATCAAAGAGGTGATATCAGTTGGAGTTGTTTCACATACAATCAGATATTATCTTCTGAACATGAGTAACAATGATGATGGAATTGTGATGGCAGAATGTGTACTTTCTAAAGCGAGGATAATTTTTCATTCTTAGGGTCGACATTTTATTTGTCACATAATGACTATTAATTGCAAACAAGTTGGTGATGTGCGAGATCAAGGAAGTCCTAGTTGCAGCATATATAATTCTTTTTATCTTAAAGAGGATTTCCAAGACTCCCGTTCAAATGATTATTGTTTGGATGTTCTAAACTTTAAAGTGCAAAGTGTTAATGTGGGAGGAGTTGAACATGTTCTGAGGATTCATTATTATGCAGATGGAGTTATGACGTGGGTGGTTACAAGTCAAAAATGTGTAATGCTACTTCTTAGACATTCACAATTATTCAGATTTAATGGTGCAATATCATTTACAGGGTCTTTGCTTGTTGTTGCCCTTATACACACTTTTGATGGAAACTTGGACAATATTGGTTATAGAACTGAGGAAGATCAAGTCATGACTTCTACACCATGTGTCAAAGATTTTAGTAGCTTCAGGAATAAACCAAAGTCTAGTAATTTTGAAGGTTGGTTGGTTGATCGAAAGAATTGTGTGGATCCTGAGTGTTACCACGAGAAGGATGAAAAGAAGAGTTTTATGTGTGTTTACTATGTGAAGCGTCTAGTGACTCGAAAAGCCCTACCAAAACAATATTTAAATAATTTGAAAATGATTATTCCAACAAGGATGAGAAATTATTTATAGTTACAAAGGAGTCCATTATTGGGGAACTGAAGGTGAGACAGTTAATGAGTTTGACAGAAATTGAAGTTGCTGACATTACAGTTATTCAAGTGGTGACTCCAAAGGTGAAGTGCCACGAAGTATGGGATCCTAGAATTACCATGGCACTGTCACTCTACTGCTTGTGCGATTCAATGCATTCAGTTACTCTGAAGCAACAAGAAGAAATATTTATCTCATATGACGATGCCCACCAGTGCACTACATCAAAAACTAAGTCTTCTTCATTGTGGTATCAACAAGTAATTGAGACCGCTTGGACGGAAAACTGGACACTTGTGTTGCATTGTGATTATTGGTTGCAGGGTTTAGTTGCTGAATACATGAACTTTCAATCAAAAGAACTTCAGCACATTGTTGAAGAAAAGCGACAAGTTATTATCTCATTTTTTTCATTGCCAAGACCACCAGAAGCGCTGACCTTGAGGACAAGGTCTTTCTTAAGGCGGTGGGAATGTTACGTGCCTTGCCTACGATACCTGATATCCTTTAACTAGAAAGGATAGTATTGTAAATGCATTTTACTTAATTGTATTAAGTTTTGTATAAAAACTATTGTGTAAGAGGAGAGGAAATTAAGCAATGAAAGATATACGGGTTGACCCGACCCCAAACACTCGGTTCCGCGGGTTGACCCGACCCCAAACACTCGGTTCGATTCGGATTTACGGGTTTAGTCGGGTCATGCAAACCCCTAGGATCCAGTAAGTGATCATGTGATTCTTGTTCACAGAATTTAATAATTTCAGACAGTCACGTCCATTTGTTGGATTCAAATATAGAAACTTCTTTAAGACAGACATGTAGAATAAATATAGCAACTGATGCTGACAAAGGAACAGAAGAAGAAGCTGCACAATTGGTTTCAAGAAAATTAAATTTATAACCTGAGATGCACATTTCATAAGCAGACGCATATGCTTGAGTGAGTCCAGAAGTTGATGATGGATGAAAGATATGAAATACGCCGCGCAATGGACAGACATGTTTACTGGAACCAGTTTGATCCTACTAAGCACCATTTCTACAAGATCATGAAATCATTCAGATTCCAACTGGTGAGTTTCATTTCCAACAACAAGAAACATTTTGATTTTCAGTTTATTTGGGTGTTCTAATTGATCTGTGGTGTCTCAGAGGCTACCTAAGAAATTTGTGATGAAGTTTCCAGAAGAGCTTGAAAAGACGGTGAGGCTTAGAGGTCCGATCGGGGATTTGAGGGAAGTGAGGGTGTTGGAGACAGAGGAGGATGTTGTGTTGAGAGAAGGGTGGGGTGAGTTTGTGGATGATCATCACTTAAATGAGGAAGACTTGGTGATTTTTCACTACATTGGGAACTCGACTTTCGAAGTTTTTCTCTTTGATCAGACTGGTTGTGAGAAGGATTTGAGAATTATCCAAGACCAGCTGGATATCAAGCCTCACTTCTTCAAGATGATGAACATGGACTTCAGATCAAAACTGGTGAGTTATCTCATGACCGTCTTGTCTGTCTTAAATAGCTGATTTTTTGAAACATGTCTTTCTCAGTTGATCCCCGTGGAGCTAGCGAGGAAGTTTCCTGAAAAACTAGTTGGAAAGATAAGCTTGAAAGGGCCGAGTGGGCATGTGTGGGAAGTCAGAGCTGTTTGGAGTGAAGATGAGGATGTTTTTCTAGGAAAAGGTTGGAGTGAGTTCGCGTCAGACCACAGCTTGAATGTGTTTGATTTACTGTTTTTCCGCAACACCGGAGACTCGTCATTTGATGTTCTAATGTTTGATAAAACTGGATGTGAGAAAGAGACTTCGCACTTTGTCCAGCCAAAAGTTCAACAAACCTCTGATACACCGGGAGGTTTGAGGGCAAAAGAAAAAGGTAAGCGTGTATCGAAACCTGATAATGGAGAAGAAATTCAATTCGCGGAAAATCTACGCACTGCTAATCAAAAGAGGAAAGGCAAAATGGGTGTTTCGGATTATGAGTGTGACATGGATGTGAACAACATTTGGACGCAGAGGCTCCCAAAAGAAGTCACCCAGGCACAACTCAATGAACTCAAACTCAAACTCAAAAGCAGTCAAAAGATGGCAACAAAAAAGAGAGATGCTTAGAGTAAACGTTATATGCAAGTTTGTCTCTGGTAACAGGCATCATTAAAAATGTTCAAAAAGATTCAAGCTTCTTCAATTTCTGTAAAGTCTGTTTGATACTCCCCAATGGTCACAGTGGATGAATTGGTGATTAATGACTAGTCTTTTCTATACCAATTTCACTCGTTATATGATCATTGGGATTTAGTTCAATGGTAATAATTCATTGCACAATGCTTCTGAACAACTGAACACTAAACTTGCACACTCTAAAGTCTAAAGCTCATTGCACGTTTTAATTCGTAACTTGAAAAGGGTAGTCAAGCGGCAAGTAGGAAGCGCTCAATGAATGTCTTGAGTTCAATTATGATAATGATTAAATAGGGAAAGTATCATGTGGAACCCCCATCTTTTCATGGATCCATGGATCCCTCTTTGCACCCGTTGATTGCATTTACTGTTTGCATTTTGGACGCACCAGATTGTGCCAGCGCATTAATGAGCATGTGCAACTCACGTGTGCATTTGTCATGTGCAACTCACGTGTGCATTTCAAAAATGCAAACACGTGGCACAATTTGGTGCACACAAAAAATGCAATCAACGGTGATGAAGGAGGATCCATGGATCCATGGAAAGGGGAGGTTCCACATGATACTTCCCCTGATTAAATATACTAATATTTGTACGCTTCCTACCTTTGATTCTTCTTTGTTTTCAAATAGGGTTTATTGCCGAAAACCACCTCTTATAGGGCGTAATTGCCGAAAACCGCCCCAAATATTTCACACTTTTGTATTACTCCGTCTGTCTATCTAATCGACCAATTCAATTATTAGATTATTAGAAATAAATGGTTGAGATGATGTCATACTGTCCTACGTAAAAATTGATGTCCTCCTTGATCTCTTTCCATCATATATATATAGGGAAAGTATCATGTGGATTCTCAATTTCGTGGACTCGTGGATCCCCTCTTGCACCCGTTGATTGCATTTTTTGGACGCACCAGATTGTGCCAACGCATTAATGAAGCATGTGACTTGCATGTGTACATTTGTCATGTGCACATGACAAATGCACATACGTGGCGCAATCTGATGCATCCAAAAAATGCAATCAATGGATGCAAGAGGGAATCCACGAGTCCACCAAATTGAGAGGACAGTAGGACATCATCTCAACATTTATTTTTAATAATCTAACGGTTGAGATTGATAACCGTCATTAATATCAACCGCTTGTGTATTTTGCATATTCAACTACCTTTTTAATTAAAATCAACTTAATCTCAACCGTCATATTAATTAAATGTATAACGGGTGGTTTTCGGCAATTACGACCTATAAGAGGTGGTTTTCGGCAATTATCCCTGTTGAGATTTGGGTTGAATTAATTGAATTTTATTAACCTAATTAATTAACCTAATTAATGCCTAATTAATCCATCTAACGGAGATTTAACACTAATTGAACGGAAAACGTTAGAATGTGTAATTCAGCAAAAAAGAAACGAACAACGGGTGGTTTTCGGCAATAAAATGTATAAGCGGTGGTTTTCGACAATTACGGCCTATAAGAGGTGGTTTTCGGCAATTATCCCTTTCAAATATTTTGTGAAAGAATTGATACTTCTTATGCTTATTTCAAAATATTATCAATAAGTATAACCATGGATTTATCAAGTATAAAAGAGCAAATTCGAGACAAAAATGCACAAAAGAGGCAAAAGGAGCGCAACTCGTCCGAATTGAGCATGTATCAAGCAAGTCAACATGGAGTTGACTAGCATGGAGACTACTCGGCCGAGTAACCCATCATTTTTATACTTCTTGAAGTCAGAGAGATCTTGATCGGCCGAGTAAAGAGTTTATTCGCCCGAGTACTTCATGTATGAGCAGCAGACCAACCTTCCTCGGCCGAGTAAAGCTGTGTACAAGGCTGCTGAGCCAAGCAACCTAGAGGAAGCATTGCTACTCGGTCGAGCAACCTAAAGGAAGCATTGCTACTCGGCCGAGTAAGAAGTGGGTACATTTCAATACAAAGGATAGAGATAAGCGCATAATTGAAGCGTAACTAATGGGACAAAGACATGGAGCGTACACTTCATCTGGAGAGTCTCTTTAAAAGCAGCTGAAGCTCAGACCGAGACCGGTACCGTCACCATTACCCACCGCCACCCATATTTGAGCAGCCCGCAGAAGAAACACCATGAGCAAAAGCCAAAACATCAGACCGAGAGCACGCGAAGCTTGGCGCAGTAGATGCAACCCGGATGGACCAGGAGCATCTACTGGTCCCCTACCACCGGCGCACCATCCATCACCAGCACAACCACATCCACAGATATGAAGCCACCAGCACGACCGCAACCACAGATCTGAAGCCACAGCCATACCCGCTGACAGCCATCACAACCACCCAAAGCCTGACCGGCGCACAACCAAATCGACAGAGAAAATGCGCCGAACAAGACGGCGGAGGAAACTCCACAAGCCGGAGCCGATGGAAGGAAAAGGAAAAGGAAATGGAAAGCGAAAGGAAAAGGAAAAGGAAAAGGTAAAGGGGAAAGCCAGGGCGGAAGAAGGACCTCCTCGTGAGAGGGATCACTTCCCCATCCAAGGCGGCGGCAATCTTTCTAAACCCTAGGAGAGAAGGGAGAGCGTATGAGAGAGAAAAGGTTCGACTTTGAGGTGTAATGCTTTACACAAGCAATTTGAACTACATCAAAAATGGAAGATACAACAAAGGAGTAGGATCTGATGACTCAGCCCCACTAATTGGAAAAAATGCATCTTGGTTACCTCTCTTGAGGCCACCCATAAGCGCAGGAGGGCTTTAAGAATATATCATTGTAGCAAAGAGGCAAATTATCTCTTAACTCACCTCTATATTACGTAAAAGCAATCTTCATCAGTAGAGATCCAAATCGACGAGGCATAGCAAGTAAGCATGCCTTGGAGGGCATATGATTTCCCTCGGATATGCAGTGAAATTTTAAATCCCCCTGAATTTTATTAATCCTCCCTAAACTTTTCGAATCCTGCTTAAAATTCTATATCTTATATGACTAACTTACTCAATATTAGTTGAAAAGTTAACAATTTTCTTACAATATATATTGCAATGTTGTAATCTCCATGTTACATAACAACATATACACGTCACATGGATTAAGTTGCTAATGTCAGATTCGATAAGGGTTCATCTTGAAGCTGCTCATCTTCTTGACATTGTTCTTTATATGTATTGTCTTAAATCATTTTTCTTGTTTATTTGTCCCTCTCACCTAAACATATTCATGCCACATCCAAATCTACATATCAATATAAACATGGATTTCCAACCATGAATCCAAATTTTGGAGGTGAGACTGCTATTAAATTTATAAGTTCTCAAACACTGACGCCACGTGGAATCCACAAGGAACGGTGAGAAGTCTCTTTCAATCTGAAAACTAAAAGACAAGGGGGTTGTGAGTGAGAGTGAGTCGAAAAAGAAGCAAGCGCACAAGAACTGCTGACGCGTAATAGAACACTAAGTGACGAGTTGTTTAACAACTAAGAGAAGAGCTCAGCTTATATGTAGAGGTTGTATCCTGTGGATCCATCCAATTTGGTGGACTCGTGGATCCCCTCTTGCATCCGTTGATTGCATTTTTTGGATGCACCAAATTGTGCCACATATGTGCATTTGTCATGTGCACATCACGTGTGCACATGACAAATGCACACGTGCAAGTCACATGCTTCATTAATGCGCTGGCACAATCTGGTGCATCCAAAAATGCAATCGACGAGTGCAAGAGGGGATCCACGAGTCCACCAAATTGAAAGGATCCACGAGTCCACCAAATTGAGAGGATCCACATGATACATTTCCTATATATATATATTTTCACATCTCAAAGGTGCTCTTAGGCACTACTAGGAACTCTATTCAACAGCCCATGTATGTGCTCTAAATTAAAGTTTACGCGACTAACATTTACAAAGTAAGTCAGAAGATGTTAAACAGGTTGGTCAACATCAATAAATGTGTCGCATGTAATTAATTGCCCTGTCATTTGTGCAACAAAGCGTGCGTGAAATTTTCAATATAACCTTACGTGACATACTATGGTAAGTTGCTTTTTATTTAGTCACATAACGAACCTTACGAGACATGTTTTGGTATGTCACTTAACAATTAGGCACATAAAATGCAAAAATGTGACTAACATAGGTTAGTCGCTACACTATTATTGCATAAGATGCTTTTCGTGACTCACCTTATTCGTTAGTCATATAAGGTATTTCACGACTATTTATTATGAGACTTCTTCAATATTTCTCCCATAAGCCATTTTCTGGAGTAGTGGTGATTGGGGATCATAAGGATCCCCTAGGATTTGGATGATGTTTGTACACTCTTTCTATGTATTTGGAATACAATTTATTTGAATCTTAATTGTTGTAGTTGCTTGTTCATAATAATGCATGCTAATTGTTTGACGAAATGCCTAAGTGCGTCAAAGTAAATTAACTTCCTATGATTTGATGACAATTAAACCGTAGGATGTTAGTAACTTCTTCAATGTCGCTACGAGAGTCAATTGTGTGCGAAAGCGACAATTACTCAATGTGATAGGCTAGGTTTGGTGTTGAGTTTGAGTGCCTTTCAATAGAGCGAACGCTTGAGGTTGTGCACTTGAATCCTAAGTGATTCAATAGAACGAACGCTTAAGAATTAAAACCTTTTAGCGCGTCATCCAATCTCCAATCTCTAAGAATTCAAACTAATTGTGATATGTGCTAGGAAATTGAGTAGGTTAACTCTACTATGTCCTACGGGTGAGGTAGAAGTCATTGATCATTTTTATGTCCTTACATTAATAAACCTATCAAACTTTAATCCACAATCCTTCCAATCTTTTTATGTAAAGCAAGTTTAGGCAATTCTAAGTTAGAGGTAATATTTTATTCCTCATGCACTTGTTTCTGAAACATCTTCAAAATTACAACTAATTCTAATTAATTTTGTTCGTTATCTTTACAATGAGTTTGGGCGCTTTGACTTCAAGTTTGGATTTATTAGACCATCAGCCGTGATAAGAGTTAGAGACATTACGTTAAGAATTTCCTTGTTAACGTCTCGATTGACTTCGCTAGATAGAGGCTCCATTTTTTGCTACTTTCTACTATATTGTGATCCAATTGAGTAAGTATTCGACATGGTTTGTATGTAGTTGTTATTTTGCTACTTTTACATTTAACATACCGTTCTTTTACATTATGTTGATTATTTTAAAGATAAATGTCATATGTTATTTGGGAGTCATTGGGTGTTCTTTGTATTTTTTCCAAGACAAAATCTAGTATATTAAATTGATCCAATGGAAGGCTCTATTCAATTAGATGTTCGACGCTTAATTGAAAAGTACGTGTACATAGATTCTTTAGTTTTCAAGCGATTGTCATAAATTATACGTCACAAATAGCTTTTATAATTTTTAATAACTCTATGGAGTGTCTTCTCAATTTCGTAAGACTACATGGATAACACTCGAGGTAATATAATATATACAAATAATGCCATACTTAAAGTTGCATAAAACTATACTTGTATACTCTTATATTTAAAGTGTCCAAGACAACCTCACTGGACAATCTTATGTGGTTATTATTGCGTTCGAGACATTATAACATATGTTCGAGAAAATAATGGACGACTCCATGACAATTTCAATAAGGTAAGTTGCATACGTTTACAAATTATTTCATAAGATTTCATATGATTTTAGTAAGACTTTTTAATACGGCTTTTTAAAGTAAAAAATAGGCGTTTCCAATTAGTAGAGATAGTTATCCATCACGTGTTATGCACGATGTAAGAGACGAGTTCACTTATTACGCACTTGATTGTCCGGATCAAGATTATCAATGGCGATCATGAAGTTGGTAAGTTTTGTATATGTACAATCTCGTATTGTTATGCCAAGTTTTGTAATTCTTGTTCAAATTTTGTTGTGTAAGTAATTATATGAAGTTCATCCAGAAACTTGCAAACTGTGTAGAACTTCGTAAAACTTGCTTATTGTGTGGAACCATGTTCAACTTTGTAAAACTTGTGCTTGTGCTAAATTTGAGTTTTGATATTTGTTTTTCGGTTTGTGGGTTATAGAATCTAAAACTTGGCTGTCAACATTGATGATGTATAGTTAACAGAGCCGAAACCAAAAAGCACTATTAAATAATTGGGCGGGAATTTTTTAGCAAATTATATATTACAGCGCTTACAAATTTAAGTTTCTTTAAAGACATGATTTAACAGCATAATTTTAATAGCGCTCTTTCGATAGGCCCTGTTTAATGTAAGTTAAAATATAATTTTTTACAAATACAACAACGTTTACATAATATAGGTGTTGTTGTATCTTCACTATCTTGTTAGGTTAATTACTGGAAATCGATTTTTTTACTTTTCCATAACGACAAGTTGTCTTTGCCTCTGAACGACCATTGTTCTCCGCTTATTGAGAATTCCGTGAGTAATCTTGTCCCTGCTTGTTTTGATTATTTAGTTAGTTATATCTTGTGATTATTATTTATTTACACGTGCATATCTATGACTAGAACTATATTCGTCTTGTGCGTTTTATTTTTATATTGTAGATTTTTAAATTCTGGATTTTTTGTAGTTAATGATAGGTTAGTAAGATGTATCGAAGTTGAATGTTATTAAATAGTTTTTCTGTTGCTTACGAAGAAGAAGTTAGATATTCTTGTCAATTTGCTAAGGATTTTGTAGACCGGAATGGCTCTGAATATGTGCATTTTTCCTTGGTTTAGCATGAAACACAGATATATGATGCTCTCATTGTTGATTTCTGGTCCTCGGCAATCGGGAAATGATATTGATATATATATTTACAGCCACTGATAGATGATCTAATTCGGTTGTGGGAGGATGGTGTCCCTACTTTTGATGCCTCTAGATATGAGTTTTTTGATATGCCTGCGATGTTAGTTTGCACAAACAATGATTTTCCTTCTTACGTAGCTTGTCCGGAAATAAGATCAAAAGTTACAAGGCATGCCCAATATGTGGACAGAATACGCATTCTCAACATCTTAGAATTGTTGCAAAATTGTATACATGGGACAGAGACGATTCCTTCTGAGCATTCCTATAGACGAAAGAAAGCTTCGTTTAATGGCAAATTCGAGTTTGAAAATGAACCAAAATTGCCTCCAGGTAAGGAAATTCTTGAAACTATATGGGAAGTTCCTAATGTTTTTTGGAAAATGAAGTCGTAATAAGTTGATGGTTTGTGGAAAAAGCGTTTGATATTCTTCGATCACCCATATGCGTATACTCTTAGTGTTAGACATTGTATTGACGTAATGCATGTGGAGAAAATAAATTTGTGATAGTCTCATCAGAACCATTCTCAACATTCATGGAAAGGGTGTTAAAAAATGAGCTCCCGAACAAAAAGGACAGAGAACTTATCTACCACCTGTGTTGACGACTTTATCTAAGAGTGAAAAAATCAGTTTTGTTCTTGTTTGAACGGCGTTAAAGTTCCTTCGGTTTTTTCATTAGATATTTCGATCTTAGTTCGATGAAAGACATGCATCTTAAGGGTTTAAAATCTCATGATTGTCATATATTGATGCAACAACTATTGCCTATCACAATTCGTGTGATATTGCCCGAGAATGTGAGATCTTCTATTCAACAACTTTGTTGTTTTACCTCTTTGAGTTCGAAGACGGTGGATCCGCTTGACTTGGACGAACCCCAAAATCAAATTGTCATGTCAGCTTCAGATGCATTTTCCTCCCTCTTTTTTGACATTATGATTCACTTGATCGGTCATTTAGTACGAGAGATAAAATTTCTTGGGCCAATCCATATGAGATGGATGTATCCTTTCGAAAGATATATGAAGACCCTAAAAGGTTATGTGAGAAATAGACATCGGCCTGAAGGTTCTATGGTTAAAGGATTCATTGCCGAGGAAGCAACTGAATTTTGGTCACATTATTTGAGAACTACTAAGCCTATTGGATTCCAAAGTTGCGACGCTATGATAGTCTTCAGGGGAAATATACAATTTGAGTTTCAAGTTATTGTTGTTCCTGTACATGCCAATGTTAAATATTATTGTGTCATTGAAGACAATTGGGAAGTCGACTACGAGATTTTTGAATACCTGTATACAGGTGTAAATGGGTGCATAATTCGAATGTCCGTATTGATGAATTCGGCATGACATGTGTTGACTATCCTTTCATTATGGCTGGCAGGCTAAAAAGGTATTTTACGTCAAAGATCCGACATATGACCATCATTATATTGTTGTTCATGTAAAACCAACATATCAAATGATTATTCTGAAGAGAGTGCAGCATTTTGTAGCACCATTTCGAGAATGATGTCGAAGACATTGGTGAATTTCAACAAAGAAGGGATGACCACCATGGAGGCATATGGATTGAAAAACAATATGCCTTATGCCATTTATTCAAAACATGACTATTTTTCAAAACTAAGTGTTTATTTATATATCATATGACCTGCTTCATTTTTTCCACATGATTTTTTTGGATAAAACCCGATATTGTCAATAGCGGTTTACTTCTATAAATCCTGTCATATGTAGGGTTAGCAACCCTAAATCCTAAATCCTATACCCTATACCCTATACCCTATACCCTATACCCTATACCCAAACCCCGAACCCCGAGCCTCGAACCCTGAACATATAAGAGCGTTTTTTCAATTTAACAAAGTTAAGTATATTTTATTTAAAACATAATTAAAATTTTTAACAGGATTTAAATTTAAAATAAATGTTGTAAAACAATAAAATAGTTTTAACAAGAGAAAATACACTTATAACAGCGGTTGTAATGAAAAAGGGCGTTTTTTAAAGTATTTAAAAAACTTAATTTAGTGATATTTTAGTATTGAGTTTTGATTATGCATTTAGACACAAATTGTATTGGTCTTTCTAAGTTATTTACGCAACAGAAATTGACATGCGTTGCCTAACAATGATTTGATTGTATCCACTCGATTAGAATACATATCGATGTGGAGTTGATAGAACGTTCTAAAGAGGCTTGATCTTAGCTATTCAAAATTTTGATCGACTGACTTTTTTGATAGAGTAGAAACTGTAGAGGTTGGCGCTTCGTAGGTCTGGAAAACGAGTAGCTCCACCACAAAGTATGTCAAAGACAAAAGAAAAAATTGTGGCGAGATAGGAAAACATACAGACCATCTCTAGTTCTGAGTAACCATAAAAAGAGGTGGTGACCCCTACCTTGACTTGCACAAAAAGGGACGATGATGAGAAAGAGTGGGACGCGTTCCACAGTTACTATTAAAAGGCTTTGGCTAGAGCGGTTCAAGAAAACAATAGAGTTGAACAAAAACAACAAAGTTAAGTTATCCATTGAGTTGAGGCAGAATCCAAAAGGAGAATGCCGAGATAAGATGTGATACAAGTTTAAAGACCAAGATGTCCACGAGCTTCAAACCGAAATCAAATAAAGACTCTAAGTTATCTTGGATCGAAAATCACTCACGTGTTAGAGGAAGCAGTCTTGCTTAATTATAAGAATCAGAAACTCAGATTGGAGGATAGTGATCATGGGCCTATAAAGAACTATCTCCTAACCATCCGAAGTACTTATCCTAATCAAGAGGTAATGAATATCATTTTCATTTGTTGGTTTAACCTTCTCAATTACTTGAGTGTAAGACGATAAGATAGTGAAAATGGAATAAGTGTTAGGATTTGCAATGAAATGTATTTTTGAGAAGTTGAATTTCTTTAAAGCCTTATCTTGTTCGGGACGAACATGTTTAAGTGTGGGGTGATTTGATAGGATGTAATTGTACGTCCATTTACTGTGCTAAATCCGCACCTTTTAATGCATTTTTATCACTACTTTAACTTGTTTGGATGGTTTTTCATTCCAAGTGCATTAAGAGGATGAGAGAAATACATGCATAAAGATGCTGAAACAGTGCAGAATTCTGCTACAAAAAAATTAGATCTTTGACGCTTGAAACAGTATGACGAGCACGTCGTTGAGTGCTGCAAATTTATCCCGGCTCTCCTACTAGTATAGTATTGGCAAGCTGGGGTCGAATCCACAGGGAACGGTGAGAAATCTCCTTTTTAATCTACAATCTAAAATTGGGGTTGTGAGTAACAATTAAAAGAAAGAAAACTGTTGCGCAAGTACAACTGGCGCACACACAGACAGCAAGTATAGAAGATGTAAATAAAGATTCAAGAGATGAGCTCGGTTCAGATTCTTCACTATGAATTTCTATGTTTATCCTCGGTCACTAATGATACATGATATAATTGTCACGTAGTTAAGGTCCTGTCACAGCTTAATAACCTACACATACATTCCGGTCAAAGTCTGTATGATATTATTACTCAATCTAGTCTAGTCAATAACGAATCCGGTCAAGGTAGCTACTGCCTATTCTAGTGTTACTCCTATCATTCACAGTCACGTACTTCTGATAGTTTAACTATAGATAATAGATTCTACAACTAAGTCTGCGGTGCAAGGCTTCGCTTAATTGTCTAACCTAATTATCATGCAATTGAGTTCGGAATAATAATACTAAACTTATCATGCAAATTAAGAACAAGACCTCAAAACATATTATTCATAGATCAAAATCCAAACCGAGTTCAGTGAGTTTAGCTACTCATGCTGAATGAATACATCTCAAGAATAATTATAAGACAACTAAAATAACAAGACAAATCTGTATGGTGCGTCGTCAGGCTCGCGTGACAGCTTGCGCGCACGGCTTCGGAGTTCTGCTCTGAGCCGTCTGGTCCTTCTGCGTCTTTGTGTGATTTCCATGAAGCTTTGTATTTATAGCCTTGCCTCCTAGGGTTTCCACGAATATTTAGGCAAGGATATCTGTAGGAAATCATCTATCTCTAAAATCAGCTTAGGAAATATTAAATCTCCAAAAACCGAACTTAGAAATATTCTTGCGCGTGATGACGTCATCGTCCGAATATCTCGCTTCTGCTGACGTCACCGTTTTGCTGTCTTCTGCGCGACCCACACTCGCGCGCCATAGTGCTCGCGCGCTAGTGGTCTTCTGTCCTTGTTGTCAAGTTGTTGTCTTTTTGCTGGATTCAGCCTTCTTGTTGCGTTTTTTTCTAACTCTTCTTTTAACCTGAGATACAAAACTACACCAAAAGCGTAATCTTATACTGAAATATGTTAGAATATAGCAATGTAAAGGACTTAAAGTAGCGTACAACTGCTCTATCAAATCCCCCACACTTACTCTTGTTCGTCCCTGAACAAGTCGGCTTCCTTACCTTTGTGTAATGCACGCGTGAATGTTGGACTTACTGCGCCACGTCTGCGCCACTCTCAAACCTGCGCACTTGTGATTATACAACACAAAACTGATTTAAGTATTAATTCAAACCTTGTGTTACCTCTCTTGTGGAATGCATATCAATTCGGATGATTGGGAGATAGTCCTTTTAAGCACCGGTCACCGAATTCTTCTTGAGTTGCGATTGCATGGTTATTGTTTCGCTTTCTCTGGTACGTGATTGATCCGCGTCTTAGGGTTTCTGAGCTTACGTCTTTGACGCTTCACTGTTTGTTTCTCGGACAGATTGATAACTTTGTTGCACAAATTTTCTTTTTTCATTGTTTCGGCCTTTTGAGCTTTAACTTTGAATTGAATACTTCTTTCTGGTCCGGATCTTTCTTCCCTAGAACGTTTTCCAATCATGGCCTTCGGATAGCAGCTATGGAACCACGCCCCGCTCTCGCTTCTGATCAGTCGCGCGCAAGTCAGGCCGCGCGTTTGCAACCGCGCGCCCCTTCCTGAGCAACTAACTTCCACGAAGACGGTCTGTTTTCCGTCTCGTCACGCTGGTAGGGTTTCGCCTTCGGCATCTGCGTGACTGAGCTTGCTCTTATTCCTTTGACCGCGAAGTACCAACCTCCACGAATACTCATAACCATGCAACCGATCCTCAAGCTTCGTTCGGTCGACTGCTTCTCTAGGACGTTTCTATCAACTCCACATCCCTCGTTATTCCACTCAAGAGACACACAAAATTCGAAAAAATTATCAAAAATCAGAATATGTCATATAAGCACAAAATACCTCAGGTGCGCGAGTGCGCACACAGGTCGCGCACGCCAATGTTTCTCGCGCGCAATTACCTCTTGAGATGTGTTCACATTCGGTTTGGTTAAACTAAAAAACGAAAAAATTTAATTCTACTCCTAAGTTAAATGTACTACTACCCCCCCACACTTAAACAAAAACGTGTCCTCACGTTATGCACAAGTAGTAAAGAAGGCAATAGTAATGCATGCACATATAATTTGCACCGATCACAATTCATAATATTGCCACCCACCGAGTCAATTAAAACACCGATTAAAATTAAAGCACCGAATAAAACATGTGTTTTAAAACAGCAATACAAAACATCCGCGAAGTATTACAACACCGATCATAAATATTTAAAGAAGTAGAAAACGACCGGGAGAGTTCTTCGATTGGGTCTTCGCCCTGCAGTGCATACTCCTCCGGGATCGGGTCTCCAGCGTGCCAGCCTCTGGGTGGCGTCATGTCCAAGTTGGCACCCTGTGGTGCCACATACTCCATAACACGCTGGGCGTTGAACACCCAGCGCTGATCACTGCACTGCGCGCCACTCCTTGTGCGCTGGACTCTTGCGCACGCTCTGATCGGCGCCTGCTCCTTCTGGCGCCACTGGCTCTTGCGCCACTACCTCTGGCGCGACCTCAACTGGCGCAACTCTGTAGTTCTCTAATCTGCGCCTGTAACTCCAATACGCGGTTCCATCCGCGCACACCTTGATTCCTTTGTACAGGCGCATCTTCTGGCGCGTCAGGTACTCAGCCCGTACAATGTGTGCTCTCCAGCCAGGCTCCATATGTGCAACGCACGAGGAAGTGCGTGATCAGTCCTCCACAAGCAGGGCCCTTCATGCTCACATTCCCAGTAGCTGGTGAGCAGCGCGTGTAGCGCACCTTCTTCCCATAGTAGACCCTTGAGGATCTCCATGTCAGTAGTCCGGGCCGCTGAGATCCATTGTAGCGGCCGATGATGGAGTGGGAGATGAGCCTCTGAAGATAGAACATCTTCGGATCTAACAGTTCAGTGCCGAGGCTCCTTCCTCCGGCATACGGCTTGCTGCCGTCAGTCCAGTCGTCCCAGGCTTCCTGGTCCGTGTGTTCATCCACCTCTGCGCCAGGCATGCGCGCCAGTCCCATGACTGCGCCAAACTGTGATGGCGCGGCCTCATAGTACACGCCCCTGTGGCGGTACCGAATCCGATCAGCTAATCCCTCATACGACGCGAGGAACTCCAGTGTATCCTCCACGTCCGTGTCCGAGCTGAGTCCATAAATCCCATCCAGTTGCGGCGAAAGCCGCATGCACTTCTTCAGAGCCCCATCTCGCAGGAACTCCTCATCCAAAAAACGTAGGCAAACTCACACCTACTGTACATCCTATATTTGATCTCAAAATCCAATTTCTCGATGATCCACACAGATAGACATTGTAGCAGCAAAAAACTCAAAAATCTCAACTGGCGCGCGTGTCCTGTCACGCGCGAGCACGGTGCAGATCTAG